>LQNK01000115.1:142384-154242 GCA_001586405.1 Phoebis sennae
ATAGCAGGCACAGGTATTGCCTTCATACCAAACAATTGCATTGCCTACAGCCGGAATACCAGATTAGTACCCAAATTTAATACAATTAAAGTGAACGTTACCACTGTGAAATCCGAGTTTAACATAATAACGGATACATGTTGTAATTTAGAAAAATTCGAATTAGTTAAGAGTAGTGAACCTCCCGTTCATTTAAAAGATATAAATTTGGACATATTTTCTTCAGAATCGAAATTGAAATTTAAGACTATTGCAGAAAGCGCGGACAAACTCCTAAATCAACACCCAATTTTAAAGTATGAAGTTCATTACTCTGCCATATTATTTTTAATTATCTCTGTAATTCTAGTGTATGCTATTTTTAAGTTTTTCATAATCATTAAAATCCGCAGTCGTCTTTCTCTTCTCCTTGCTCAGCCTTCCCAACCTGTCCCAGCAGAATCCACTCCAGATAAAACCCCAGATCCTGATCCTGTCCCTGCTTCCAAGTCCAAACGCCGGTCCGATGATACCCCCATTCCTTTACCCAAGGTTAGAGTTAACCTTTAACCTGTCCCTCTCCTAAACTTCAACTCTTACTCCCTGAAGTTTAGTCTACCCCAGGGAGGTGTTATATCCGTACTCTGTATGGTATAATGCTTACCCTACTCACAACCATCCCACTCAGCATTCCTTAACCTACATTCCCATTACAATAGATCTTCCCATTAGTCTCAGTCCAACATCCTTCCAAGTAAGACGGCTGCCTCTAATCATATTGTTAACTAGTTCTTTTTTTTAAAAAGCCAATCCCAGAGAGACTCCTAACAGTACGTAGCTAGTCTTTGTGTCTACGAGGCTACAAATTCTAACGACATTTTTTAATATTAGCTTTTGAATAATAAATGTAGATGTACTAAAAATATTTTATTATAGATAATAGTATAATACGATGGAGATGATGACTCACCAAAGTTAAAAATATGTAATGTATGCTACGAATATATCATGTTATGTGCTTGATAAAAAATAAATGTTTGATACGTTTTTAATGATTTGTAATTGAAACAAGCTAACTTTTGAATATTCATTCTAATAACAATACTACGAAAACGAATATAAACCTTTTCATATATGATATACTTGTAAATTCTGGTTTTCAACTCTAGATTTAAAGCGAAGATTTAAAAGAGTATATTTTGTTAAAGTATCCAAATACTTGAAAATTTAAATAGACATCTAAACCACTTCGGTCCATAAATACAGGAATTACAGTTAGAAGGAATATATAAAGTCAAAGCAATAGAGAGTTAAATCGTTTACCCGAACTTCTCAAAGCGATTGTGGAGTTTTAAAGAAATCTAGAAAATAAAAAAGCACTGTATTATTTTTATATCGAGCAAAAAAAAGTAGTCGAAAGTATAAACTAAGCACTTGTCTAGAACTGATATAATTTTATTTACTTAACCTTATTGTTAATTTATTGACTAAGCTTTTTGAAAAAAAAAAAACTAAAATTATATTATATAGATAAACTTTCCGACCACAGCTAAAATCCAGATATGTTTCTGTTATATTTATCGACTAAATTCTTAATGTTGATAAAATTTTAAACACTAATAAAATGGTTAGTAAATATAATTGGGCCTCTAGTGTGTGACCACTGAAGGTCTAATTAATTTTCAGTTAGTTGCAAGCTGAAAGATCAATTAGTGAACAGATCTCGACTCACTCGAGTCTGTGGTCTGCGGTCGCTCCCGTAGGCCTCTTATTACCTTTGCGCCTCGAGTAATCAACCTGTAGTAAAGTAACATACGTAATATGGTAAATTAGTTCTAGAAATTTTTTACACACCACGTTATACAGATCAACTCCAAATATTTTAAATATGTGCTTCGTTTGTTAGCATGAAAGCTTAGGGACTATATATTTTGATCCTTACTAGTCCCAGATTTCTTTACAATGATCGATTAAGTGTAAACGCCTTTTTTCATGTAAACGCTTATCAAGACGAAGAATAAATATTTTTTTAACAATTTGTTTAAATATTACGAACACACACTTATCAAAGATTTATCGAAACAGAGATTAAAATCTTTAAGAAAATGCTTAAATCACAAACGTATTCCGCCAAAAAATTAGAATAGAACCTTAAATCCTGCGAGTAAGCAGATCATTACGCCGAATTCGAATTCAGAACAGGCGCGGTATTGTCTAGATTTCTAGATCACCTTAAATTTATTCTAATCTTGTTCTAGGATGAAAGATTCAACCACGACATCGATCAACAGACGGGCTACAAAACTCGCTCGCTGCTCTGCATGCCAATCAAAGACATCAATGGCGAGGTCATCGGCGTGGCTCAGGTATGCTTCATTTCTAATTACTGAGAGAATAATGCAATCATAAAAAGTAGTGCACATTATAGAGGTGTATTAGTGGAAGTGTGTTTCGGAACTGAATTCGGAATACTTCTTTATCAAACAGAAATAAAAACATTTATTGGGACACAAAAGAAGAAAAAAATACATAAAAATATGTGTCGCAAATCTTTAAATCGAAACCAAATGGGTTTCCACTCAATGGTTTGATGGAGTTCCGTGAAAATGTATTGCGAGTATTTGATCACTGATCATCAGTGGACACTAAATTACTCGATTCACTGACGGTAGTAAAGAAGGTCAAAAAATATAAATGGAGATCATGGTGTGTGATCAAAAAATGTATTGCTGGTAAAATGTAAGCTCGGTTTTACAAGGTCTAAAGATAGATAACCAAAGGGGTAATGGTAAAGGGTATAAAATGATGCGCAAAGTATAGGTTTTACATGTATTTTATTTTATGTATAACCTTTTGCATTTGTTATTCATGAAAACACTGTTAACCGAACAATTTCTTGACACGAGCTGAAACATGAAAGTGCGTAAGGAGCCTAAAAAAACATAACGCTTTTTATTTCACGTCTATTTACGCTTGAGACATTTTATCAATATAACTTAGTAATCTTATATTTAACTATAATACAAAATTAAACTGTTCAAACCTCGAAACTTATCAAAAGAAGGCTATTATATTACGTGGAAAAGTTTAAATTGCTTTGCATAAATGATCTCGGTTATATCTTTTACCTACACACATTTTCTACATGTATAATGCGGTTTGCCACATTTGTTTAGGAGTTTACGTTTGAATGGAATACCTTTGTTATACTGAACTAAAAATAGAATTTTTTTAAGGTAGATGGTAGAATGTAAAAGGTATTAAGGCATAATTTTAGTATCCAATTTTGTCAATCGAAACAGATTTATTTTCGTAAATGTATGCCAACTTACTATAACATACATTTGTATGTAATATACAGATTTAACCATTTCTGTTTCATATTTTTTTCGGTTTTTTATGAAAAACTACGTTATAGGCAACTCTTTTAGTGCTCGTTTAACTTCCGTGAGAAAATAGCTTTTTACTTCGGTACAAACCGTGAAATATTTTCACAACCTCTTCGCATATGTTGCCTAAGTATCTATAAGGAAAACCAACAGAGGTTTTTTCCCTAAATATATATTTATCGCGTGGAAACCAAGCGTTTATCCGGAAAGTACCCTATGACACTATCCGCCCATAAACTATCGCCATGCAAAAATCCCAGGAACATATAACGGTGCTGTGTAAAAGATCTTTGGAAAAAGATTTTTAACTCCCATAATTTCATTCCTAAAGATCTTACACCAATCTTTTACCATCAAAGATTCTATACTCCGTTCTTATAATACACTGCTATACTGCTGTTGTATAGAGGTTGGAACTGTATTACCGACAATATTTTACAAAGCCTTTCCAAATGACAAGGCACATTTAAAGTTAGAACCCCAACTATGTTACTAAATATTTTTAAGGGATATTTGCCTAGGGTCTCTAGATATTCGAGAAATGTGGAAATTTAATTAGTTTTAGTATTAACCTCATGACAAGTCGACTATATGTATTACGGTTTAGATTAGTTATCCTAAATTATTTTCATGAAAATGATACAGCTAATTTTGAAGAACTGTTTATTTCATATCTGTATATTATCGTTTACTTCTATATTTCTTTATTCTTATCTAATTCATAAAGGAAAACTTGAAATATTTCATTGTTTATGTGCATTGAATATGCTAGAAGTATTAGGTAGGGTGAAAACTATTTGAAAAATTATTTTACCGTTAAGAGTTCTTCGTTATCTCTTATTATTAAGCTGTATTTTGTTATAAAAGAGTAGATAACTTATGTAAGCATGACTGAAACCGTGCTGAAAGTCCTTAATAAGGGAAAAAATCACAGAACAGATGTATTCCAGGTGATAAACAAACAAAACGACGGGCCGTTCACGTCGAACGACGAAAAAGTGTTCGCATCGTACCTGCAGTTCTGCGGCATCGGCTTGCGCAACGCCCAGCTGTACGAGCGCTCGCAGTTGGAGGTGAAGCGCAACCAGGTGCTGCTGGACCTGGCGCGCATGGTGTTCGAGGAGCAGAGCACGATCGAGCACATGGTGCTGAGGATATTGACGCACACGCAGAGCTTGATACGGTGTCAGAGGGTGCAGGTTAGTACAAGTATACAATTATGTACACAGCGATTTTTGTTTATAATTCTTCAAGCAGAATAGTTTATTGAAAGAATTCAATAAAAAACTTGGTCTCCTTTTTAGGAAAATAACACGGACGAAAAAAATAATATGAAATTTGAATATAATTATATTTGTGTAGAATGATAATTTTAATTAAAACCTGTAATTGGTGTGTACATGATAGCTAACTACATAAACATCTCTAAGATTTTATTATTTTGTACACTTGGTATGGCTAATAAATAAATAAAATGTTAATCATTTCAAATCATTATAACTTCATACTAAAAACCAAACTATTAAATTAAATAAGTATATTTTCTCAAATCTATATTTCTGGCATACACTATAAATAGGCTTCCCGGGATTTTGTATATGAGGAAAGGAAATTGTCACCACCAAGAAAATGTTTTGTTAAGCATTTCCTTATAAATAGTAAATGATAATATTGAAGTAATGAGAAATAATAAGGAAATCACATAATGTAAAAGAGCGTGTGAGTAGCGAGTAAACTGTTAGTACAAATTCAATTGGTATTGGCCAATTATCCAATATGGATAGTTTACGGTTCGCGAAGTGACTTCATTCATTGGCTGACCAGTCATTCATATTTATATTTTTTTTCATTCGGCATAATGTAAATATTTTCTCAATTTTTTACCTTCCGCGAATAGTTCGATATTTTTGAGTTTTCTATTGTGATGTCGTTAATTATCATTTTTTTCCGCTTACATTGCAAAAGTAGGCTGAACCCTACGAGATTTATCAAAATAATGTACTAATTTTATATACAACGTTCAGAGTTTTTCTGCAGTTTTTCATGTTACATATAAAAGGAAGGAAGTTATTTCGGATCTGTTTCTTTTTAAGTGATTTTCAATATATTTATTTTTATAAAGATTTTAAAAAATTCTTAAAGAAATGAAAGTCATGAGAAAGTTGCAAGTTTTAATGATATGGTAATATCTTATAAAACGATCCCATATCCTGTGGTCTGTAAAAGGTTAAAGGATATTACTATCATTAGCATCAAGTTTATAATAATATATTGATGCATATCTCGATAATATCTCAGATAAATGATCGTCTGAATTGTTGCATTATTACGGGTTCTCAAATCGTAAATAATATCAGTTAATAACATGTGTCATATTTGATAATTAATATTAACTTCAAACCATTAATAACAGACTATAAAACGTATTAAGGTAAAATTGGCAAAGGACAAGTTATTGAGTTGAATTTGTAGACTTGGGTAACGTTATCGAAATCTAAACATGTTCAGGCGCTCTTTAATTGTTTTACAGTAACAAAAAAGCAATCAAATTTCGGGAAAAGCCGCCGTTGCCGGTCACGTAAAAAATGCTAACAAAAAAGCATTTGATCGCCAATTGCAAAATGAAAGTGAAATTCAGTCAACACCGCTGGGTATACAGCGTCGGAAAACATTCCAATTTCGGTTTGAAACAATCCAATTTCGGATTTAGAAAGCATATGTAATCTCGTTTGCTCAGTCAAAGTATACCTATATCTAACTATCTAGCATATAAAGTAACAAATTCACAAAGACGCCTTGGCTATCGTCACAACTCACTTACTATTCTGTCAATTGATGTATTTTTGAATTATATAAGTGACGAGAAATTTATTCACAAAGAATTTTTGAAATGAAGGCAAAATGTTTGGTCGAAGTTTTCGTAACACTAAGTTGAATGGTGAGTAATCTCATACAATTTTATCTTAATAACGCGTCATAATGTTTGTGTGCCTTTGGATGTAATCAAAATCAGATAAACTTTGAAAGCAATTATCGTCAGTAGTTTCAAACATTACCTGAATAGGCTATAATTGTAAGGAAGGCAAATGGCAATATCTGTAAGTGCAAATCGCCCGCGGCTCCGAAGATATCATTAAAGCCTAGTTTACATAACGAACATTTTATTTAAAAGATTAACTACATGATACAAAAATTTAAGTTGATAATTTTTAAACATGAAAATGCAATGAATACGAAAAGTCAAAGGACTTTCAGTAAAAGAACAACGAAAAAGATATTTATTTTTACTTATCTTTACTTTGGATTATTTATATGAAGGAAACGTCCCATTAATAATAATGTTATCATGTCGATCGCATTCACATGAATCGACACATTCACTTTTTTATTTTTGTAAATAAAAAGGAAAATTGATAGCCATTGTTAATTGTAATACGAAGCATCAACATTCGATCACATTACAATTAAGAAACAAAATAATATTCATCAAAATAACAGAACATTCCCAAGATCGAATATCAGTCAACTATCTTTTTGTTGGCCTCATATTGTGTTTCAAAGGTTTATAAACGAGGCCAGGTTCCTAAGGTTAAGAGTAAATAAGACGGTCATAATGTATTCTATAGTAATGTGTTCCTAATTAAATGCTATAAAGTTAGGGAGCATGTAAACTAGGCTTAGTTCGCAGTATCACCCCGACTATCCGTCGCCGGTAAATTCTATTTAATGGAACTTGTAATAACTAGTGTTGTAGTGACTAGGCGTCGGCCTGAGGTGGCGCCGTTGTCGGTCTTATCGCGATTATCGTACAAACAACTGAATGCTAATTAATATTTGTCGGCAACTAGTCGGTCTACAATGAGATGACTGTCAATATTGTATGTTGTTATGCATCGGTGGGTGTTGGAAATTTCTGACTTCTGTTTTTTCTTAATTATATGCATTTTTATTTTTCTGGCTAAAATCATAACGACTTTTAATGTATCCTGCTGATTGCCCTATAAAGGCAGTCAACAGGATACATTAATTTTTATTTTATTATTTCAATAATTTCGTTATTCTCACTGTTAATAATAAGTATTATTTATATTTCCTACATGTATTTGTAACGGTTATTGCATCAGCTGAGCCTTTTGAAATTTTATAGCAAATTAAAAATTAAATTTAAAAGAAACAAGTTAAATAAAAGATTACGAGATTAACCACGGGTATACGCTAATGTATTAATAGTCTTAAAATATAATGTACTAAAATACTATTCCTTCTCATTTTTCCCATTGAAACACAATACAAAAGCAAATAAAAGTTCCTTTGTGCTCCCCACATATCTGTACCATACGATGTACGAAAAACTAATTTCTTAAGTTGCTCGGCACTATCCCCGCAGTTCTTGGCCGTTACCCATTGAAGAATAACTATACAACATTGTATCGGATTATTGGAACACCGCCAACGGCTTCGAATTGAGATATAGCACCAAAACGCGATGGGAATAAAGGTTTTAATATGATGACTGTAACTGCCGAAAGCTTTGTCAAAGTTCGTATGTTTCGAAATGACGCCTGCGTTGTCTAGCGGGGGTTGAGTGCACGTGTCGAGATGGAGATCAGTGGAAATGTACACATTTAGTGCTGACCGTAAAATGAAACAGTTGATGTCCCTGCGTGAATGAACATTCATACCTCTTACTAGTACGTAAAAAGATACAAAAAGAAATGTGCCCTCCTTTTAACTTTACTGGTACTGGCTCAATGGTACTACGTAATAGATTTTTTTATTTTAATAAGTTTCGTGAATACTTAAACTGAATTCCTTCCTAAATGGTTAACATTCTTATAATTATTATATCATGCCTTCGTCAACATCACTACACATTAATAATTGAAAATGTTGCGCATACAATACATACTTTTGTGCCTTTGGGTCTTTGTGATGCTGAAATCCAATAAACTCAGTAGGGCCTCAATCGATATTACAAAATGTTACCTTCAATCATCCTCTCGAAATGTAATATAAATGTTGTAATCGGTTCTCAATAATATACTCTCGATAATGGTTTGAAGATCTTACGTGCTCCATTACATTTTTCCCTTGAAAACTGTTGTTTAATTACCGCTTCTAAGGAAATAATGCAATTAATAATGCATGCATTTCGCTTAATCGTTACATGAGTATTTGTATGCGTCCCTTTCAACGTAACGAGCGTAATCCATGACGCACCCAGCTAAACTTGCATTTAATTGTCGTCATATTCATTACGTGATGGACGGTGCATAATTTACTGTTCGTATTATCCGTAAAAAATGTTAAAAACATGGCTTACTCACATAATAGAAATTATGAGTTATAAGTTCTACTTATGGATTGTATTTGCACCAAAATATCTAGAAAAAATAAAGCGTAGAAATAATAAAAATATAGTAGACGCTTATTTTAAACATTGTTCATAGTTATCTTGTTAGTTTGTTACAGTCCCAAATTTATGAGGATAATTTTATTTCCAAAATCAATACATTCATTAAATGAAGCTTGTAAATGTATATACAATAAAATAAGCTATTGTGAATTTGATATAATGATTTGATAATAAAAATGCATAATTATATAAGCTTACAAGAAATAGTCAATATTACCTTAAGTTTATTATGATGGAGCTTAAATTTTCTAAGACTATAGTCGACCTCAATCCTAATATTAATTTTAACTCAATACCTGTCGCTGAGAAAAGGGGTCTCTACGGAAAGACGGACGACAAAGTAATCTTATAAGGCTTCATTTTTCATTATAAATCTTGCAAAATGCCAAGTCTGCGCAAACGAGTAAAGGCTACGAAATTAGACGCCCCGATAGTATGTTTTGACGTCGTAAATCATTAGCTTTTTACTTTGAAACGCGATAAATTTAACGAAAAGAAATTTAAGATTATATGGAAATGCCAAACAGTAATCATTCTATATATTAAACTATGCAATATGGATATTTCATAGACGCTAAAAAAACTTGTAGTTATTCACTTTGTCAGATTGTCTGTGTATGTGCGTAATCAGGAAAAAACTACTGGGTGGATTTTGTCGAATTTTTTACAACGAAGTACAGTAAGTACATTTTCAAAATCAACTTACAAGGTGCACTCGATTAAAAAAATAATTGTTGTCATTCCGCTTCTTCTTAAAAATATCTTGTTAAACAGTTCAAATATTGTAGTCCACACGAGCAAAGCCGCGGCCAGAAAGCTAGTTATAAAAAGGAAAAGTATGAAAAGGCATAATTGTGCAAATCTATATGTAAAATACAACAAATATACCTCAAGGTCTGATGGACCAATTCGGCAAAAAAAACATATGAAGATAGCTTAGGACCAAGAGAAGGACTTAGGATTCTGTTAATAATATACGCGGGTGAAACCACGGGTCACAACTAGTTTAAAATTAAATTACATCCAATATTACGTACGCAAATTCTATTTGACCTTTATTATGCATGGATCACCGTAGGTACTCTAGTTGAAATTGAAGAAAATAAAAATCTATTTACACTTTTAAATCGTTCGCGAATTTATATAAAATATGCTTATTATTCGCGAGTAAATGCAGTTATATAATAGTCTTTAATAATGTTAGTTAATGAATTTTATTACAGACATTTTATAGATGATCTTTTGTGTTCTCTAATATTTATATGTGCATAATATATTCACACGATGTCTACAATTAAAATAATTGACTAAGTATGTATTATCGACGCTCTAGGCAAAGCAAGAAACTCAGTCAATATTTTACTTTTTTTATTTCTTTTTTTATGGCAGAGCAAGCAAAGGAGCAAGTGTGTCACCTGATGTTAAGTGATCACCGCCGCCCATGAACACCTGAAACACTAGGAGTGTCGCAGGTGCTTTGCCGGCCTTAGTAGTAATATAAAACACTTATGCTAAAAACACCCAACTACAGATCGATTTCTGTTACTATTTTACGCGTTTTCTGAATATTTCTTGTATTGGTTTAATTGGTGATATCTATCAAAACCTTGTTGGATTACTAGTTTAATTATACCGATCTGATTCGCGCGGCTTTGTTATCTTACTGATAAATAGCTTTCCATGATTAACTGTCAATAAAACAAAACACAAATCGGTCCAATAGTTTCTGAAATTAGCGCATTTAAACTTTTCAGCTTCCTATTTTTAGTAAAGATAAGAATTAATTTAGCATTAGCATAATCACTGGGACAAAAATGTAGCTTGTAATTAAAATAATGTTTCGTTTAATAAAACTCGATACAACCGATATAATGAAGATTTGCGTAACACAGACGTCACCGCACTAAAAAGCAATGTACCGTGACTGAAATGATCTCTTTCCTGTGTTATGCAAATAACTTCGGGAGATGATTGGGTATCGCCGTGAGATGGTGACGGCACTCGATACCGCGCATCGGGTATCTCGGTCAATCGGTTTGTGGATTACATAATGTAATGGTTTACAGAGGTATGGAAGATACGGTTATTTTTTTTATATTTCTGCACATTTAATACTACGCCATCTTGTTCTGAACTAAGCAAAGATTGTACTATGAAAACTAGATAAGTGACAGACGTACTTAAAGATACTTTTTTCAGCTGCATACATACTATAGATAAATTAACACCTACACATGTTCATCACATTGTAATTTTCTTCTATTGGGAATCGAAACCTCACCCTCTAGCGCAATAAACCATTGCCACAACCACTGCGCTAATCGGGTCGTCAATTGTTAAGACAAGGGACATTTAAGGTTAGGTTTACAAAAAAACTTCAGTTGTTTGATGAAAATCTCAATGTTTTGGTGTATACAAAGTCGTACGGTTTGCAATGTATGGAATGTGTAAATTCCAATTTACAAGTTATGTTGCGTTTTTCCCATCCTACAAGGAAAATCTATACTGCTTGCCTTAAATTTTTCTGATTGATGTGTAACGTAAAAGACTTTATAAGATATACCCGTATCTGTTAATACGTCATTTATACATATAATAAGACAGTAATCAAACCATTTAAACGATGAAATATCTAAGCGGTATTGCCACCTTATTTTTATGTAAACTTGCGTTGTGTAGTCCACGCGAGCGAAGCCGCGGGCGGAAAGCTAGTTTATAATATATTATTAAATTAACGAACAATAGCACTTCCCAATACGCACAAGTTAAATAAATGAATAATTAAAGAATAACCAACAATTAATCATTATTTCTTCTATAATAAGTATGATAATGACTTGCAGACTCAAGAATAGCAAGCATATATTATAATATTATTAATGACTGATGAATATTTTACATTGGTAAACGAGACATTTTAGGAACGCTTCTATGTAGAAGTTTTTCGCAATGTGAAGCATATTTTATATGTAACCTTGATAAATACTGTTTTATATACGATCTCAATAAATAATATTCCCACTGCGCGCGAAATGCTAACCTACCTCAATCTAACCTTAATCGTGCGTTCCGCT
>LQNK01000115.1:154544-176830 GCA_001586405.1 Phoebis sennae
CTGCAGTAGTTTTAGAGGAGTAGATGTTCAAAGAAACAGACAGACAGACAGACAGACAGACAGACAGACAGACAGACAGACAGACAGACATGAAAGAAAAAAAATATTGATTTGCCTTCTGTATCCCTTATATTAACGCCCTGTATTAAAATTTCCCCAATATATTCAATGTACAAATTTTGACATGCTACGATTTTATTATATGTATTGATGTACATTATGAAATATTATGAAATTATGAAAATATTAATAGGTAATTTGTCCTGTTCATAGTGTAATATGTTTGTTACACATTTACTTAATAAATATTTTTAAGATGAACTCTTTCCTTCAAAATCTTAAAAACATCGATTAAATGTTTAAATTTTTAAGCTCATAACAAAAACATATCTCAAGAATACTTGAATAATGAGGCTCTAATGACCCCTGAACTTATTCCTAAAGTTACCCATTAGTCATAAGCGAATCCTTGCAAACTATAACATCCACATGTAGCCTATATATGAATAAATTAAGCAGACTGAATTCATTCTAGTTCAACTGCAGGTGAACAAAGTCGACCGCTGCATTACAAAAACCTTCACATTATTAATTAACTCGGCCGTGTTTTGTGTTTTGTTTTGTGAAAATGAAATGTTACTCGGTTTTAAAGCCGGAAAGCAGTCCCGCGGGAAATTGTATGGCACAAGCGTGGAACGCGTACTGTTAATTTTATGCCCTGTTCGAGGCCTCCCTTCCTGAGTTTATAATTCTGACACCCATTTATTTTTAATTTAAGGTTTTGCTGTTTTTAGAATTACTGCCGTGGAATTTTTTACTCGTTCTTTTCGTTTGAAGTGTTTGATCTAAAGTCAAATTATGCTTAATTTATTTGTATAATGTATTGTAGATATGTTTCAGAAAGCAGTAACACTTTACTGACTTACGTAATAATTACAAGCAATCAACTATTTTAAGCCTGGATTACTGAAATTTCGTGGAGGCGTATTAATGTAATTTAATTTGAGATACGAGTCTAAATTAAATTTGCGAATAAGCAATTTGTTAGATTATTAAAAGTTTCCAAAAATAAAAAGTATTTATTAATTCATTTATAGCATACAAGCCACGCCCCGCGGTTTCGCCCGCATAACTTCTGATCCCGTGGGAATTCCGAGATTAGACGTAGCCTATATGTTAGTCTCGACCCTTACCTATATGTTTCCAAGTTTCATTAAAATAGATTCAGTACTTTTTGCGTAAAAGAGTAACAAACTCACAAACATACATCCAACCTCACAAACTCACATTTATAATATTAATAGGATGAGAAATACATCACCGAACGTAAACTAAAACCCTTATAACGATACTCTCAAGAAAATAAATCTAAAAACAGTGTAAAGCTAGATGGATCGTGAATCAAAGTCATTACTTATGAACCTTTGTGGACCTCCCTAGAGATGCGTGTCCTGAGCGCCTAAAACCTTACAACAATCAATCCTTCACAGTCGAGACACAACTCAACGCTTTCCTTTTAAATCCTTGAAAGGCTCACTACATTATGCATTTTCGTTTACGCTAAAGTAGTTTCATTCAATTGTGAGTTGAGAGCCTTCGAAACTGTCTTTGTACAGTTTAGAAATGTAGGTTACAGCTCACAAAGTGTAGATACAATTGCATATGGCACAGCCCTAGAAATAAAATATCTTTAACAATTTGCACTGGCGCACTGTTAAAGATATTTGACGTAGTGCGACACTCTTGAAGCAAACTGAGACGGTTTGCATACTTATGACTTCTACTTTATAATACGGTATAGATCGATGATATGCAGAATTGCAGAGTTTATTATTTGTGACGCGGAGAAAGGTTCTCGAGTTTTATAATATGTCAGTAATCAATGTATATTACTAGATAAATTTTGTACTTCGTTGTCATTAATCTTACAAATATTATAAATGTATAAGTTTGGATGGCTGCCTGTCAATGGCGCTGCAGTTACTGAAATGATTGTGATGAGATTTCTTGTCCAGATAGGCTTAGTATTAAATTACCTTTTATTGATCTACAGACCCCCAACGTGAGCGTAAAATAATTTTTCAAATGATTCGCAACTATTATAAACATTTCTAAGCTGTTAAAATTTAACACTAGATGTGAGAAGGAAATAAAAGAATGAGTTTCTGTAGAGCCAGTTATTTACAGTTTATTTTATTGTCTTTCCTATATCTATTACCCCCTAGTGAGCACTTACCAGTGAGAATTTTCTTTGCAGGCGATTAATTAGATCCCATTGTAATGTATTTTATACCCAGCCAGGAATATAATACCTTGAACTTTTCTCTTCTGGTGATACATTCTAGGCCTGGATCGTAAACCATCACGATACCCAAAGAGATTCGTCAGTGTTATGAACTAGAACAATAATATTAATGTTATTATACCATGGCATATGACGTAAATCCGTTCATGAAAGTAAACAGTATTCTCAAGAAAGATTTATTGGACATTTTCCAAGAAAAATTTAATTGCGTAACAACAATGTTGAAGACTGAAAAAATCCCTTTAATGGGGGATCTATGGAGGATCCATTCTTGTTACTAGGGACCGACTAGACGGATTCTGTTACGTCATTATTTATGTGGTTACGAGATATTGCTTTGGAATACAAATTTTATTACTTCCCTATCACTTAGAAATTACATAAACATTCGTAGTATAAGAAAATGTGTGTTTTTAGAAAACGAAATCGGAAGACATCATGAAAAAAGAGTACAAAATTTACAAGTTACTATGGTATTTTCGTCTTAAACAAATGAAAAGAGGAGTCGTATTTCATCAAACACTGAAAGGTCGACAATTTTGCATAATAATTTAACTGAATTTCAGCGTTGCCAATTGAAATAAAACTTAATTTACCAATTACCATTAAAATGGAATAAAAGTTGAGTCGTAATTCATAACAGGGCAATTTTCGATTGTGAGTTTTGTGAATAAAATTTCCGGCTACCCGCAATGCAATACACAATTCAGTTAGCATTTATGAGCGTATATGATCAATTCGGTCGGCTGGACAACATAGTCCAGGGAAATATATTTACCTCCAGTCCCAATTACTGCTGTTTGTAGAGTAAAATCAAATTTTAATTCCGCCTTTGTTTACAGTTAAACAGATTATTAAAATTCAAAAGCCGCTTTTCAAGTTAATAACGTTTTAATATGTATCTGTGTACTTATCGATAATTGGATACTTGATAATAATAGGCTGTAATATATTTCGCAATTACAAATAGTAATATGGTGCAAGTCATTTTGAAGTAGCGTCGCTATAAAGTCCCGTAATATCTCTCATTGCGCTCGGAATTAATTAATTTTCTGTTCTATTATTGTTTGAGTATTTCTTCGGCGCATCTTTGCTCCCGAGGACTGTTTGCTATTTCTGTATTCTCTCTTTAAATAACGTAAATTAAGATGAACTCGCTTGCATGTTTTTATTTAAATCATACTAAGATGTTCTTGAAGGAATTAATTTATGTTGTGCAAAAATACAATAAGTAATAACATTTTAAATTTTATCTTATCTTTTATTAAGTTAAATATTTATGTCCCGAAATACGATTTTTTGTTTAATAATCGAAATGGCGATTTAAATTACAATTCGATCTCATATTCTATGAGACATATGGAAGCATATGCAGCATTCCATCTAAATTTCACACCCTATATTTTAAGGTTGGTTGGTTTTCAATTCACCAACACATGCCGTGTTTGTCTTTGTTAAAGAGAACATGCGCTTGCTATCTGCTACATATTTTCATTCGCCTTCCTATGAATAAAATAAAACGTAAAAGTCACTACAATATTCTCCCCATCATATTTGAATACTTAAATGAAATCTATTACATTTATTCGTATGATAGCGCGTTTATCTTTGATTACTATATTTACATATAAATGCAGTAGCTTCAGATCAAATGTTTGCATAGCATTATAGTTCATTTGCATCTTAATTTTGATAACCTTGCAGGAGATATTTAAATGAACAAATGTGCTAATGTTTTTATAAATTATATCTAAAGTGTTAATGGACCATGTTTTATATTTATGTTGACAAAAAAAATTTAGAGACTGGTCGAAGATAATAGTTACAGCTACAGTATTGAGACAAATTTAAACTGTGAAATGCTTTATTTACATTATAATTTAATTAGGTGTTATGTTCGTCACATTAAATGATGATGATCATATATGAAATGACAACAATCAATAAAATATTTTTACATATGTATGTCCCGATCCAGGGATATGATAATAGGATAGGATATGCAGCAAATAGCTATAACTGCTTCAGTTTGAAATTCACTGTATATTCTAAAAGTTCATTATATATTTCCAGGTGCTGCTAGTCCACGAGGCGTCCAAAGGCAGCTTCTCGCGGGTGTTCGACCTGGAGGCGGGCGACGACGCAGAGCCGGGCACGCCGCGCACGTCGCCCTATGAGTCCAGGTTCCCCATCAACATCGGTATTACGGGTTACGTCGCCACTACTGGGGAGGTAATAATCTATATTATTTCAACAAACTCTACTCTTCTCTCCTCTTTCAACTCTTTACAATTGACGTTACACAGCTGCATCTGCAGAGCCTACTTGGAGACCGAAAAAAATAGCCTCGCACGTCGTAATCGAATGTCCAGGNNNNACAGAGCGAAATACCTGGGTGAGCTAGGATCACTCCCTGAGACGTTCACAAATCTTGGAAGATTGATGGGCTTCATGGAGGAACCACCCTAGTTCCTCCATGAAGCCCATGCAACCATCAATTCAATTAGCAACCATCTTGTAACACGCAAAATAGGCGCTTAATTTCGAATTACGGAAACTTGCTCGCGATTATTATATTATTTTAAGGCTATTAATTGTTTCAGCCTTTTTATCATAATTGGTTCATGAGTGGTGACGAAAAACATTCACATCGCTGCAGTTATTGCCACGTTAAAGATCATTATGCTGACCCGTTTTGTATTACGTTGCAGCTTTCTTTTTGCATTTTAAAGGTTACAACTTGAGCACTAGCACTTATAAATTACTTTGAAAGTAATACACTTTAACTTCTACCTCACTTTTCCTTTGCAATTTTTACAGTGGCAATGATCTTAAGACGTGAAGTACATTAGTTTATTTATTATCACAAATTATACTAATAGCATATTTATTATTTCTTTTTGAAAATATAGGCAGTCCTATAATTTCCTTTGCTCTTTTCCTTCAATCCAATTACAATCCAAAACCCCATTTATGATCGGCTACACATCCGTGATTAATTTTTCATATATTATTACGTAACATGTAATACAAATCGTTAAGTAGCCCGACTTTTCTTATAAATGAAGCTTGAAAAAGATTGAGCAATATGCTAAGAGGCAGCTTAAAAGCTAATCGCTTGAAATCCCTCGGTATCCAGCGATATAGATAAAGCTTATACTAAAATCGGCGCGCAATATTGGGACGCTTGAAATACCCAACCTTTATATTAAACGAATTTTGTAGTAATTACTTAGCTTGTGGTGAATGTCTATTGAAATTTACGCGCGAAATTAATGATTGTAGTGAAACTTCGTAATTATTTTCTGATAAATACTCTATCGTCGTGGTAAGACAGCTGTCAGCACACAAAAAATATTATTTGATATTTTAGATTAAGTGCAAATAAAGTTTTTTATTGTTTTCAAAGGCACTGGTACTGGTACGATTTAGAAACTTATGCCATATTTTACGTCTAAACTTGTGATGATCAAAGGCATCGGTGTCTCGCGGTTAGATTGTTAGATTAATGCAGATATTATCAAACCTGTTTTTATGCTTTATTCATATTTTTATCTTAAGAGGACAATTATTTATATTGGATATTTTATGCAAAGATCACTAGGAAAAATTAAATTTCATAAAGAAGGAAAGATAAAAATAACCGTCATTTTCCATAACGCTTCTTTCCCAATTTCGTAATGATACTTCAACCCTTTTCACAGCAGATTATTATCTTACAGACGGTGAACATACCAGATGCCTACACGGACCCCCGGTTCGACCCGTCGGTGGACGAGGGCGCCGGCTTCAAACACAACACCATCCTTTGTATGGCGATCAAAAACTCGGAAGGGAGGATCATTGGTGTTATACAGGTGAATAAATTTACAAAATAATATTTATTTTAAATTAAAATTGAGGATATATTTAGTTAATATTTAAAAAAATAAAATTACTTAAAAGTATGTGTAATTTGACATAGGTTGGTGTGAAAGATCTTGTGGGTCTTGTGAGGACATTTACTTGGAGATTTTGTGGGTCATTATTAATATTTTAATTATGTAATTTGATAAATATTTTATGAAATAAGCCTTCATCATAAAATTTGTTTAATTTTATACAATATAAAGTGCAAAGTATAATTTAAATTCAATAGGTCAATTAATTTAACATAGTATTGGTATTCGCCTTTAAATAAAGTTTTTAGATATATTTATATTCAAGTGGTCACATATCAAACTTTAATGTTGTTTAATAAAATCACGAGAATTCCTACTCGAAAATTAATTGAACCCATGTTTCGATAACCAATTATATTCGATTTCTTGTGAATGGGGCAACATATAATATCATAACTATATAAATTCGTTTTAATATCATAACATTTAAGTAACTCGTGCCGTCGAGTATAATTTAAATCTCGTTAGGAATTGTATTATTCAAGTAATTGCGTAGAAAGCTTAGCAATAAATCACAAAGTAACCGTTCGTTCAGTATTAATTACCGAAATGAAGTACAGATTTTAATAAGCTTTTACATGAAAAGAGAAATGCCTCGCCTTGAAACACTAATTGAATTCTTGCAATGTTTTGTTGTGTCGGTATAAGAAATTATAAATCGTATTTTGATTGGACTAATTGCTATTTTGAATTTCAATGAATTTTATAAAACTGACAGATAAATAGATACTATTTTATACCTATTGTAAAGATTGAGTCGGAGTTTTCCATTCTTCGCTTTACACCTCGTTTGCTGGCATTGTAGTGATCCTACGAGCAAATTGTGTATTGGATTGTTATCGAGCAACTTTTCAAAATTTTTCACTGAAATCGGACATGAAAATACTTAATAATATTAAGGAATATTTAAAAGTATATAAGTGATTTTATTTTTACTTTAGATTTTTGGTTGCGTCTAAGAAATTGAAAACTAGAAAACAATTTCCGCAATTCATACTTAAGACTAAAATTTTGTCGGCTCGTATAAATATCACATGTATACACATAGTCGTTTCTTTTGGACTTATTTACATATCTATGGATTCGATCATGGAAATTGAGGCATTATTAAAATTTCCTTTACATAAAACCATGATACGCAAAAATACGTTCGCTGCGATAAAACAAATTGAGAACTATCTCAAACATTATTATTTAATGAAAAATCGGATTTCTCTGTGATTTAGCCTATTCGCAAGAAAATGTCATTTTTACGAATATTTTGAACAACTGTTTGCGTTATTTTTAAATTAAAACATCAAAAGTTTTGAAGATAGCTGCGTTGAACGCACTTAAACGGCAGAACGAACGAATTTAATGAAAAATTCAAACGATTGTTGAGCAAATGTGGATAACGTTGCGCATTGCGGTTGTATGCGACAAAATAAAGGATTCTACAAGAGCTTGGAAGAGGTCTACGCATAACAAATCCAGGCCGACCTAATTAGTCTATTTATAATAGTTATTTTCAAACGAGAGTAATTATAAGTGGAATATAATAAAAGAGGATTTGTATAGTCCCTAATATTTACGCCTTTAATCTAGTCATAGGCACGTAGGATATTATGCATTCTGAAGTCAGAAGAGAAAATTCACGCGAGCATAAAAAGAATCGTCATAGTTTTTTTTTTAATTGACAAGTCATTTAAAGGAAATATATGATTTTATAATAAGTGGCGACTTAATGATAATTTAACACTTTAATATAAATTGTGATAAAACATTTGCTGTCCCTACCCCATTACTTGATTAACAATCTATCTTATCAACAATTTAAACGGTTTACTTTAAGTTGATTTAAAGAAAACTTCGTTCGGAATTTCTTTTACAAGCCGTATCTTCTCAGATCTTACCGAAATTACAGTTTCTTTGTAACATTTGTGTTTTGTAACTTCTATCGTTGTTGAAAGGCAATAGAAATCTAAAGCCCTAGGGTGCCGGTGAATGGGAATACAGAAAGTTTCCAAAAAGATGGCAATAAACGTTAAATTTTATTTAAGTGTATTTGCCAATGTGGTTTTTCCTGGCAAATGTTTTCGATTTCAATTCTTTGTGAAATGTAAATGCGTCGTCGACATATTACGGTTATTCATGGGTTCATAGTCGAATTCGGGAAGATATTCTACTAGAATTTATAAATGAGTTGGTGGTTTTCTAGAAACTTACTTAATATCATACTTACTGTGATAACTTACAAAATAGTATTAATGTTACGTTATGATTTTGTAGTCTACGCAAGTGATGAAAACTGAAACTCTCTGTTTTAAATTTTGCCTGAAAACCAAATGATCAACACTTAACATCAGGCGAACCGCATGCCCCGCTTGCCTGCTACAACATATAATAATCCTACCAATAAAACTTAATATGTCTTTATTTATTCCCAAACTTTTCAACTGTAGTATTTCATGAATGTCAATATCGTTTCAGCTAATCAACAAATTCGACGAGCTGTTATTCACGAAGAACGACGAGAACTTCGTGGAGGCGTTCGCGATATTCTGCGGCATGGGGATACACAACACGCACATGTACGAGAAGGCGATCACCGCGATGGCGAAGCAGAGCGTCACGTTGGATGTAAGTTTGTGATAAAGGGAAATTTCTGGAAAATAAACTATTACTAAAATCCTACTAAATACTATAAAATAAATGAGAAGTTTGTGAGAATGTATGTGTGTATGTTTGTTACTATTTCACGCAAAAAATACTGAATAGATTACGATGAAATTGATATACATGTAGGTAAGGGTTCAGAATAACATATAGGCTAGTTTTAAACCCGGAGTTGCCACGGGATTAGAGTTACGTGGGGCCCGGCTATTAAAACGTAAAAATCAAGTTTTAATGGTTATTTTTGTATTATACCGTCCTCTTCCAAATGTGTATTAACAATCATAAACTTGTATTTCATATTCTGTATTTCAGGTTTTAAGTTACCACGCTTCAGCATCAATAGACGACGCGCAGCGGTTACGGGTAAGTTATTTAAATACCACATCAAACCATGTCTATGTCATTCTATAGGAATGTATTTATTTTCTCCTATTAGTCAAGAAGCAAATTCGTAATTTTACATAAGTCTGATTCAAATTAAACAGTAGTGTAGATCACGACGCGCACCACCAATTTTTGTTATGATATATTTTACTATGATCGCAATACTTTGTCCTGATTAGTCTATTTATTTTAGTGTGGGCGTGCACACATGTGTAATGAGTGTCTATACATATACTATCAACGATTGAGAAAAATAGTGGGTACGTCTTTGTGGACGAATTTATCTATAATATTGCAATGGATAATAAATTAGTGAAAGTTATTAGTCTTCAAAAAAATGTATTCGTATCCCAGAGTTGATATTGAATGATTTGACACACTGACTTATGTACTAGGAGTTTCATAAAAATTTGTGTTAAAATTTCAGAGTTTACGAATACCCTCGTCCGCGCACTTCAACCTGCACGAGCTCGCGTTCGACGACATCGACATGTCGGACGATGACACCCTCCGCGCGTGCCTGCGCATGTTCCTCGACCTCGACTTTGTGGAGAGATTCCACATAGATTACGCGGTGTTGTGCCGGTGGTTACTGAGCGTGAAGAAGAATTACCGCAATGTAACGTACCACAATTGGAGGCACGCGTTCAATGTCGCGCAAATGATGTTCGCGATACTGACGGTGAGTGCTTTCATCATATTCGAATGTAGCGCGTATTAGGTTTGTTCCTCGTCCTCGACTTTGTGGAGAGATTCCACATAGATTACGCGGTGTTGTGCCGGTGGTTGCTGAGCGTGAAGAAGAACTACCGCAATGTAACGTATCACAATTGGAGGCACGCGTTTAATGTCGCGCAAATGATGTTCGCGATATTGACGGTGAGTCCTTTCAAGATTAACGAATGTGTCATGTTAGTTCCTGACTTCGTGGATCGCTTCCACATAGATTACGCGGTGTGGTGCCTGTTGTTCTTGAATATGAAGAAGAACTTCCGCAATTAACCTATTACAATTTACAATAGCATAGATTAGGTGGCGCTAAAAGTAATTATTATAAAATACCAATTTATGTTAAACAGTCACATAACTCAATTTACTGTACACTATAATTTTTGTCATAACTAGAAATTAATTATAAAAGTATATTTTATAAAAAGTTTAAATAATCGACTACTACTTAGACCATTAATTAATTTTTCTGTACATAGAAAAAAAACACAATATTGTTATTATATTCCGACAACAATTGCTTTTCTTCGAAATTTTCTCATAATACTCGGACTAAATATACTTCCATGATAGAAATACAACGTAATTTCAGGAAACGCAGTGGTGGAAGATCTTCGGCGAGTTGGAGTGTTTGGCTTTAATTATCGGCTGCTTGTGTCACGACCTCGATCACCGGGGAACGAACAACTCCTTCCAGATTAAGTAAGTTTTAATTAAATTAAATTCGAATATCAATAATTAACATTTAACTTTTGGTTAAAGTGATATAAGAGTCTTGATCATGGGAACAACATCGATTGAATTTCAAAAGCATTCAATTTATACTAATAGTAAAAAGTTAAAGAATTTTTTCCTTCGTGCGCGCGTAATCTTTGGAACCAATTTGAAAGTCTTTGAGTTAATTTGTTAATCGAGGCTATAGGCTATATAACATGATCCGGAAGCGTCGTCGCGTGGATTAGCTAAATTCACTAATCGAGTTACCTACAAATCGAATTTTACAAAGAAATAAATATATTCCCGAACCTTTAACACAACGCCATCTAGTCCCGAACTAAGCGAAGCTTGTACTATGGCAACTAGATATACTGATAGACATACTTAAACATATTTTTTTTTACATACATACATACTATTGATAACTTAACACTCAGGAAGCAAACAATTACAATGTTCATCACATCATAATTTCATCAAACCCACAACCTCCGGCACAATAGACAATTGCTTTATCCACTATGCCAATCGGGTCGTCAAAATTAGTCAACTATCTATATATCTTTACATAAACACCATATTATACCATCAAGTAAAAATAATTTCGTTTATTCACGCACGTAATATGATCTTCAGAGCTTCCTCCCCGCTCGCGCAGCTGTACTCCACGTCGACGATGGAGCACCACCACTTCGACCAGTGCCTGATGATCCTCAACTCGCCCGGAAACCAGATCCTCGCCAACCTGTCCTCGGAGGACTACGAGAAGGTCGTCAAGGTGCTCGAAGACGCCATACTGTCCACCGACTTGGCTGTGTATTTTAGGTAATTTGTGGTATTTTTATGTTAAAGTGGAGCATGCAGTTCAACTAATGTTGAGTGACTGACTGCAGCCCATGAACATTTACAACATCAAAGTATCGCAGATATCGCACAGTATTTACGGCTTGAAGTAAGGGGAGGAGATCAGGAGTGGATTAGTGATGGGAAATTGGGGGAGAAGAACAGGGTGGGAGAGAAGTGGGAAGGGAATATAGGCCTCCGCTCCCACAGCTCAGATCCCACTCTTTTATTGCTGAAGATGGTATGCAACCAAATTACCCTATGTCGCCTCTTACCAAACCTACGGTTAGAAATGGGGTTGTGACACACGTCTTAGATCCCTCCAATAAGGCACTGCCTCAATATTAAAAATATGTATTTATAAGATTTCATAATGAACACTTTTATTTATTTATAACCATTCTCAGTGTAAACTTGTTTTAATATTTTCAGCAAACGGAAGGGCTTCATAGAGTTAGTGAGTAAAGACAGAACGGTGACGCCAGTATGGGGAGAGTGTGAAGAGAGGCGCGGTCTCCTCCGCGCCATGTTGATGACCGCGTGTGACCTGGCGGCCATCACCAAGCCCTGGCCCGTGGAGAGACGGGTGGCAGCACTAGTCGCAGGGGAGTTCTTCAGGCAGGGCGACTTGGAGAGGCAGAACCTGAATTTGACCCCTATTGTGAGTGTGATAAAGTTTGTTTTTCTATGGTCACCAATTTGGGTCGTATAAAGAGCATTTTGATATCCTGGCCAATGCAGAAATGGGTGGCAGCACTAGTCGCTGGGGAGTTCTTCAGGCAGGGCGACTTGGAGAGGCAGAACCTGAATTTGACCCCTATTGTGAGTATTATAAAGTTTGTTTTCCTATGGTCGCATATATGGGTTGGGTAAAGAAGGTATGTTGATGCGTTAGCCCGTGGAGATACCCGTGGCTTTAGAAGTCGTCGGAAAATTCTTCTGGCGAGGCGACTTTGAGAGGCAGAATTTGAATTTGACCCCTATTGTGAGTGTGATACAGTCTATTTTTCCTTGAATGGACATTCTCATGGGACAAGTGATAGGCGTCGACTCCTTCGCGCGTCTCGTTTTTTTGAAAGTTTAAGTCAAAAATTGGGTCATGAATGTCAAGGTACTTAAAAACTATTACAAAGACCTTGCCTTAGGATACTCGAGCAGAAAACGCGTTTGAAACGATATTATTTGGTCAAATATTTGGTCTTGTGACAGTCCTGGCACATGTCACAAGTATATATTTGTTTAATGTTTGTAATTAAAACATTTTTTATATTTCATTCCAGGATATAATGAATAGAGATAAAGAAGATCAACTCCCTGCTATGCAAGTCAAGTTTATCGACACTATTTGTCTGCCCATCTATGAGGTAAGAATATGCTTTTTTATGTATTTACTTATGAAATGGCGGTGTAAAATTAGTGAATTTGTAGATTCGACACATGCCACTCTTATAAGTTTCTCAATCATGTTTTTTTCTATTTTTTTTTTTTGTATTTAATTTCTTAGTCCATCAAATAGGATCAAATGAACATTTTTTCTAGGCATTCGCGGTACTATCGTCCGCTCTCCAACCGATGTTGGATCGAGTGAAAAGCAATCGAGCGCACTGGATCGAGCTGGCCAACAGCGACAAGCCCAACGGCGAGAAGTTCGACTACGGCCTCGACAAGGAGCACGAGAAGAACGACAAGTCGAGCGCGAGCTCGCACGTCGACGACACCGAGAACACGTACGAAGGCGACAGCAGCGGCGCAGTGAGTCTCTCCTCCGAAACCAACTCGAAGTACGACAACCTCGAGAACCCCGTGGTAGGGCTCGTCTGCAACAACGCGCTCGCGATGCCGCGCGATCCTACCAAGTTCTCTCATTTGAACGAAATGAATTGAACGTCCAGAACCTTAACTACCAATGCGACTTAAAGTCAATCAGACTCGACGATCGGTATTGTTGATTATATTTTTTTTGTGTGTTTAACGATTCAAATATGTACATGTATGCACATTAGGTAAACATCATTTAAGATATTTTAAAAAAATAATCATTAAACACGCAAAATGTAACCGAAGGTCCTTATCCATTGGTCAGTTAACGGTTTTAGTTAAGTGTGTGAAGTGTCAGATTCGCGTGATATGTGTAGATGATAGTTATAGTCGAATTTGAAATTCATACGCAAGGCGTGTTTCTTTACCGTCACCTTTTGTACTACATTACGTAGCTTTATTGTATGAGATCATTAGCGTTTATATGTCAGATGCGTAACAACGGAAGCTAAAGTGACTGAAACTTCAATGCTTTCTATTCGATGATAAATTTCATAGTATTTACTCGAGTTTCCATGTGAAGTCTTTGTATCGCTCATTTTTGTGTAGCTATATTTTTTAAGAATAAAAAATAACGAATCGCGATTATGTTTAAAGACAAGTATGATGGGAATACGTGAATAGAAAATAGTGTCGATTCAGTCGTATACGTTAGCTTTTAGGACATATGAATTCGTTCTGAATCACTTACCTCATTCATTCTATTCCTACTACGTATATAATAACATGAATTATTTTCGTGTGTGTCGCTAGTTTTGGTATCATTTACGATACTATTATTTACTTTTAGAATTAGTTTTATGTTTCAACATGTTTGGCAAATCACATATTGAAATTATCAGGGCCTAACTGTCGTGACTTAGCAAATATATGACCAAGATACCAAAAATTTTTATAGTTAGGTATTTCGAAGTATTCATAACATTTTGTATTTTCGTGATTATATTTAATACCTGATCGATAAAGCTGGACGTGGCCATGACAGATATGAGTATTCTATTATATTATCATATCATATTGGTGCGTATAAACGAACAGATTATTAGAGAAGTATGACGGATGAGATAATTTTTACACTACTATAATCTGTCGTGGTTCCAGTTACGAAAGTAATGACCTTGTTCACTCCCGCAAATACAATTTTGAGTATTGTGATGATAGTTTTGTTTTAAATAGTCTAGTTTTAGTTAAGATTGACTGTAAATGTCCATGTCATGAGCGAATGGGAGCTTTGTGTCGTTGGTATTATTGCATGTGGACAATAAAGTAATGAGTTTAGCACATCGTTTTGTAAATACCGATATTTAAGCAATTTATAATTAACGTATTGACGTACTTACTTGAGAAATTTCGTTTCCTATGTATCGCGTTTTGTCTGCTTTTATGTAATGCCTCGCTTCTTATTTTATTTGTACAAGACAGTTATGGTACCCGTATATCCATTCCAATATACTTTCATGCCAAATTATATATTGTGTCGTCTACTAACCAAAAAGTCAATTATATTATGTATAATAATTATACTGACGATGATTTATCTTTGACTACGTACAATTGCGCTTGTGTGTAAACGATAATATTTTAGATTTAGAAAGGAATAACATTCTTATATTATTAAGGGAATAACCTCAAATTAATTAAAATACCACCGTTTTGTCATACAATATGGTTAAAATATAGGAAATATTTCATACATCATTTTTGTAATCTCGCTCGTTAAAATAGTTATGACAAGTTTGGGTGCCCCATTATTATTATTATTATAATGATTTTGATGATATTCCATTTTTGAAATATTTTGTCTATTTTACATTAATTATATAATTTTTAAATAATATTGTAATTTTTAATGGATTCATTAAAGTTACGTTACAATAATATAATATTTTGATTTAAAATTATACCTGTAATTTAAAAGCATCATACAAAATTTATAATGTTTTTTTTAAATTACGGCTTGTGATAATGGAGCACCTAAATATTGTATTTTAATACGACCAAAACAAAATTATTCTAGTACTTATAAAATTATTATCGATACTCGCAAAACATATAGATTTTTAGTGCTTAAATTTCAACTAATACGATTTGAACTTTCGACATAGTCCGTCGTTAAATATAATGACCAATTTTCATTGTTTCAAAACAAAGATTATAGATAAAACATATTTTCTAATTGGATGAACTCTCTCTATAATCGTTAGATATTTACATTTTAAAAAATCTCAAATTATTGTGGTAATAAAATATGTACAACGTTAATTTTAAGATTGCTGTAAGTATTATTAGCAAGTAATTAGAGAATTAATAATTGTAATTCATATGACGAGTTGTATGGTGTGTGATTAATTATGGAGGTTGTTTTGTTCCAAACAAAATGTTATTTATTTATGAATAAACAAATTTTGAAATAATCATATTATTGTATTTTCCTTTACACCAATATCTTCTGCTTCTATTTATATAAAATCGATTGCT
The DNA here is from genome assembly GCA_001586405.1 of Phoebis sennae. Classification (NCBI taxonomy): domain Eukaryota; kingdom Metazoa; phylum Arthropoda; class Insecta; order Lepidoptera; family Pieridae; genus Phoebis; species Phoebis sennae. Next base: position 170,415 of record LQNK01000115.1, read on the forward strand.
GTTTGTTTGTCTTGCTAAAACTCGAAAATCGCTGGATCGATTTGACTAATTTTGCTCTTGAAATGTTTCTTGATGTTCAGAAAAGGTTAAAATATGAAGAAATTGTAAATAGAAAAAAACAATTACATACGTAGTTTTTGATTACTTGCCACAAAGTTAAAAATGGCGGGAAAAAAGTTGCCGGGTCAGGTAGTAAATATAAATATATTTCGACGATTAGATTTCCTCGTAAATTATTGTGGTATGATATAATACCAATTACGGAAGTATGACCATAAAGCACGCAGCAAATACCACAGATTACTGTGGCTTTGATTGTATATATTCTCTACGTGAATATTTTAATTATTCAGTAGCATGCAAGGTGTTATGTCGTTAGTTCCACGTCGCACCCTGCATTAAGTAATATTTAATATTTGAATCAACACGCATGTAGTGTTAAACTGCTAACATATTGTGTTGCTCATTCCAAAATATCTTTTGATTGAATTGTACGGTTCACTTGTAATGATTTCCCATTAATAGTAGGAAATGTATTATTATTGTCCTTGAAAGTTACGATTTAACTTAATGTTTATATAAAAACTGCTGGTAACTAAACGTATTTTGAAAAACACAGAATGGACATCTAGTGCAAAAGTGCTAAAGTACTTTTGTTAGTCATTGCTTAAATATATTTCCTCTACTGTCCGACAGATTGCGCCAGTTTCCTCCCGTCGCATCCTAGCGGCATCTTGAGCCTTCGTTTTGTACCTTAATATTTGTAACTACCAATCTACCCTTAATTTTTTTTGTGTCGCTCAACAATTTGATAATATCCAAGGTTATTGTTAGCTGCCTTACGTCAGAGGACTAAGAGGCAAGAGCACAAGGAATAATAAGATGAATATACAGAATGATTTTTTTAAGTGGGCTTTTAAGGTCAAAACTCAAAACCTACCATTTTTATGCTTCAGCGGACGAAGCGAAGCATTTGGTCCACCTGATATAAAGTTACTGATCGCAGCTCATGAACATCTACAACATCAAAATGTCTCCGGTGCCTTGCCGGCTTGAAGGAAACAATACTGCCGATCTTCTGCTAGGGGTTGGTAATTTCACCGGAGCGAGCTTAAGCCAATCGTGCAATGCTCGGCTCCCACTCTTTTATTGCTAAAGATGTTAGCAGTAGAATTACCCTCTTTCGCCTCTTACTACACCTACGGGTAAAAATGGGGTGGCGACACACGTATATTAAACCGTCGCCAAACTGAGGAATATCAAAAAATGCTAGAAAATGTCTCCAGACCGATTTTGACGCAAATATCTGCATCATGTGATCATGAGATTTTTACCGAACATTTGGATATATTTGTCAAACCAGGAATCGAACCCGTTTACTTTACAAAAAGATAAACAATCTATCGTAGTTAAAATTACTTTTAACAAAGTGATGTTAATAAAACGCCTCATATTTTTTTAAATTTTACATTAATTTTATTGAAAAATTGTATGGAGCCGTGCAATGGAAGTGACACACGGCACCGTCGAATTGAGGAATGTTTTATTCAATTTGCAATTTAGCGTTAGGTAGTTATGTAAATCAATTTTGTAGTTATAAAAATAATTCTTATAACCAGCAAGTAGGTACTAGCAATCATTATTTAAATTTAGTCGAAAGGAAATGTAACGTCAGTGCATGACACCCACTAGCGCAATTTTATTTGCGTGACATTTGCTATAACTGCTTTTAAAGATATTTATTTTATTTTAGTAATAACCAAAGATGCCTCTAATAGATATTACAAACCCGGCGATAATCATATTTCTCATAGAGAACTATGAAAAGGAAAATCGTTTACGTCTCAACTGGATCCACAAGCATCGTGCTCAGATCCAACAGGCAGCGACTCTGAGCCGAGAGCCCACTAATTACTTCGAAACTGATGTTATTGCTCACAACATGATCGAAGGTATGCCCACTATAACAAGAGACCACGTTGTGGCTGGCTACAATCGGAGAAAAGTTCCCATCCGCGACGGGACTTTTATACCAGGAGTTAAGAACTTGCGTCACGGGCATTCTATTGTCGATGTCGGCCTGGGAGATCCAAAAGTTGATCCACGCCTAGCCAGACCTGATTCCGATCTGTCTAGTGATCCAATCATGCGACCAGTCGATCCTGAAATGAGAGAGATAGTGTATAAATCGAAACCCGAATTCGGAAACCACCAATACTTAGTAAAGCGTTCGAAAATACGTCCAGAAAATCGATACTATTTCGCTGAAACGAGCGGATTTGTGTATGGTTGGCGTATGAAGGACAGCGAGTTACATCAGAAGCCTCTGTTCGGGAGATGTTGGCACTTGACGAGGGCTCTGCGGAGCCGCGTTGGGCCTCAGCCAGACCCGCCGCATTACAAATCATCCGACCTTCCGGGTCCAAGCAGTTGCGCAGGCATTTGAAATCGACCTTGTTCAGTTGATTGTTTTATCCGTCTATTTTTATCTCGAGAGTTTTCATATTGTTTAAAATTTGGTAAATATAATATAGTTAGTTATTTTGAAATCAGACGAAACACTGTCTCATTATTTATATTGTAATTTATTAAATACACGTTGTTTTATCAATACCAGTGCGCATGTTACTATCGTGCATTCCCTATTCATTTGAATCGTAAGGTATGAAAGGGGATAGAGAATACGTACGTCACGCATGCGCGGAAGGTTGTTACGAACGGGGGATTCTACCCCATAGCAAGGTCTTTACAGTAGTTAAATTCATCAAAACGGGTGCCTATATTAGGTATTTCCCGGAATATTATGCTGTGATGTAGGAAAATAAAAAATAGGTTAATTAACTTTATATAGCTTTCAATTATTATTCTTGATAACTTCGTAAGTCACAGCTTTAATATTAAATAGTGAATTTGTATATAAAACAATTAGAGGTTTTAAAAACCAAAATAGTGTTAGTGAGTGTAGTGTATGGGATTTTATTACCAACGTGAGTACGTTTAATCGGTGAGTACGTAACGTGTAACTGTGTCATAATTGAATTATGGAAAAAAAAGAAAACATTAAGATGATTTAAAAGATTTTTTTTTTGTAATAAAGTAATAATGAAATATCTTTATTACTATGTTATTATTTTTCTTAAATATTAAGTTGATAATAAATTATAGATTTAAAGGAATGACTAAAAAAGGTGACCGAGTTCACATGATATCGGTCAAGTACAAAAAGGTTGTTCTATTTTTGGCGCAGTACAGCCTACGTTTAGCAGGGAAAAACTTTAATACATTTTACGTTATACGTTCATGTTAACATATTATTCGATAATTAGTATACTAATATAAACATTTTTGTCCTTTAGAAGCAATGCTAAACGAATATTCATTTTTTTTTAACTAAGTAACCTCCGTAATTTTTAATATTATTAGACCAATGCAATGGTAGAAAATAAAACTATAGAGTTTTATAAAAAATTAGATTCAGACAAAATTATATCATTTTTCTGAAGAAATTCTTCGTGAATCTAAGGACATTTTCTACCACTAATTACATAAACATGTAGAAAGTTAATTGGTTACAATAAATATATTTTGTATTTTTACTTTATTTTTACCGGGCAACAGTTATATTTAGCTCAGCGTCATTACGTATAATCGAGAGGCTTACGAGATTGGGCGGAGAGGGAAAATATTGTAATCCTACTTAATGCTACAACGACCATTACTTAGTTTTTTGTTAAATAAAAAGACTTATAAAATGCCAATGGTTATATCAATTTTTTATTGAGTAATATAAAGATACCGCGCAATATTATTCTATTGACAAACGCAAATTATAATATATAAAAGAAGAAATTATTATAAAAAAGAGGTACATATTTTATTAATATGACCAATAATAGTCTCTCTTGTATATCACCTCTTCTCATAAGAAGTTATCAATAAATATCGGGTGACTAGCATTGTTGCCTTGCTTGCTCTACCATAAAAAACAAAAGATGTGCGAAAAAGACTTCTAACCTAAAAATTTTTAAAAATAAACAAAATTTTAAGTCATATTATAACAAGAAACAATAACAATGCATTTTAAATGTAAAATGATAAAAAGGGCAATCATGTCGTTTTTTATAACTCGCAAGCATTATTTTTGCCTAGGCATTTAATATTTCCCTACGGTTCAATTTTATGGTATACTCTATGAAAACTCTGGCCTCAAAGAAGTTTAAAAAAACAACTGTCATTCAAAATGCAGCGTGTGATATCTGACAAAATTATATAAAATTAAAAATAAATTTATCGCCAATCACAATGATTCGCCGCAGAATAAGTGTGAGATAATATATATAAATAGATGTACGATTTTAATTCTATCATTGACTGGCATCCTTAAAATACACGCAGCAAGATTCCGCAGCAGATGTAAGTTTTCCTTATTATTTGTAAAGCAAAAATTAATAGGTATAAATGACTCATTGGCCATATTGTTTACGCCGTAATAAAGTTATGTGATAGTTAAATTTCTCTATTGTAGTAAACATCTCTTATGTTTTCATCGAGAAATTTAACTATATACTTGTAGTGCCCCCAATTCTTATCAACATGTTAAAACATATGAAGTTAGCGACCAAAGAACAACGCATTAAAAGTAAAATTATTCCATAAATGTAAATTCGCTTTTACTTTTGAACAAGCCGTCACTGCGACCGGTATCGTAAGTTGCTTCAAATTTTAATAATTTGATCATGTTGCAAATATAAAATAATATCATAATTAAAATATACTTTATAGAAATAAAAAAATAACATATCTAATTTATACATATTGTTTCAGGTTTGCAGATAGTCCTGAAGTAAATTACGATGTCTAAATGTAAGTATTGACAAGATTATACCTTTTTACCATAATAAGGTTGCATTAATATGCTTGTAAATTATTAATTAACGCGATGAAAATGATATAAAGCTTTAAAATAATAGATATATAATGCTAACACATACATAACGTTTATCGACTTATCCAAGCATTAAAGCTAATACTAAACGTTCATAGACTAGAAAAGAAATCACAAACCGGTTGGAAACTTTCATCACTCTGTTGAATTAACGTTCTACGAAAACTTTTCAACCTCTTTTCATATAATTTTTATAAAATAAAAAACTTATTTAATTGATTAAAAGACATATAATTGGGACTATTTTTTAGTTATTCGTTTGATTTTGGTTAGTCAAAGGTTATTATACCATCGTTTTCATCAACTCACAGTCAGTCTTCCTAAGTTCCTTTCCGCTTACATTTACATTTACATTACGCATACAATTTTCGACAAATTTTAATACATAAATACTATCCGGTTTACGACTTTTGATACATAAATATATGTTCTTATCATCACGCTAACACAAGCAAATGTTAAAGTACTGCTACTGTTATAAAAACCATAATAAAAGGTTTTTCACACAATAACTGACTTCAAACGAAACACCTATTGTATAATAACTATTATTAGTAATAAAATTATTTATATTACCTGAGTAATGAGTGGATTTGCAGACTGTTCATTTATGTTTATTGCGCTAAAAAAGGCAAGAACATCGCAATTGTTACGAACAAGCTGTTTTGCTCAAATGGTTTTTAAGCCTTGAATATTTACTATATTTTAATATTTAAATCATGACTTCGAAAAATAATTAATTTATTATTTAGTTAAAAAATCTTCAAACTCCATCTTAATAAACTTTGTAACTAATTGTTATAATTTAAAAATCAGATACTTTGTTTGATATAGATTAAAATAGTTTAGTAATAATTAAAGTTAGATAAAATTTTCCTGATCCTTGTAAAGATAGCTTTATTGGTTAGATATCTCATCAAGTAGTAATTGGAATAGAATTTATTTGTTCAGAATGTAATGTGTACAATATTGCATGATCAGAAGTCATTTAGTCCCCAAAAATACGTCGCAGCTCGACCATCCCTTTTCGATCCAAGGTCATATAATCTGCAATACGGATGAAAATATTTATAGTTGGTTTAAGGTGTGCCGGAAATATTATAAGTTACTGAGTTATCCATATAAATGTTTATTTAACTAGCTACAATATGCAGCTATCTATCTTACAGAAGACAGTTATCATTTAAACTTAGCATTGGGTAAGTATCTAAATTTTAAATACTAAAAATAAAAAATAAATGTATATTAAGAGGGGCAATAACCCATACAATAAACGTGTTATTTTCGTAATGTTTCATCAATATTTATATATACTTATCAATATTAACAAGGGCTTAAAATTTTCACAGGATATAATATAAACTTGACAAATAAACAATGGAATATAAATAGTAAATTTTAAAGATGGATATATAACATCTTTTTTACCGATATAACAGATTTTCTTTCATAGATGATGGTGCGGGAACCC
>LQNK01000115.1:185735-206294 GCA_001586405.1 Phoebis sennae
ACTCACAAACGCTCACCATTGTCTATCATTCGACCGGTTCGTCGACCTCATAAAGGATTAATGACGCCATTGTGAGTTATACGGTCTATATCTTATTTCTTTTTGCAACCTGCGGGTTTGAAACAATGGTTAGAAGCGATTCCGAGAAGGGAATGTGACAGTTTTGCAAGACCTTTGCTTTGGTCGCTGGCTGCATATTTGGCAGTCGCAGACGATGTTATCGGAGTCTGAGCATTTATCTACGTATCCATGATTCAATGGTATATAATATCTTTGAAACCAGATAGCTTATAAATTATTTGTCGTACAACACTCATAGTTCAATACATACGCATAATTTCGCAGAATTAGAATAAAAATAATGTGTTATTTGCTATTCTTTCATAATAAACATAATACAGCAATTTAATCAAGTTAACGATGAAGAAATTCGATCTGTTTTTGTTTTACATATTATTACTGCAGTTATGTTAAGAATGTATTAGTCAATGGTGACAGTAATTGGTGCATGTGATATGTGTGTTTACGAGTGCGTCATCCTTGCCGCATTTGATCAATCGCCTCAGACACCGGCTCCCACGCACGGCTTATATGTACAATGTAATTGTTCTCCTCACTATAAATAAATTAAAACAGTTGTAAGTATTTAAGGGAAATGACGACGAATTTAAACCGTCATGTCTAACTTGTTCTGTGTGTGCTCGCTCCAATCTAGACCTCGCGTTAAAATGTATAAATCAATATCTTTCATTTGATACTAAACTTAGCCGATTATGGTAATATGGCCATATTAATATGAAAATCGCCTCCCTATCTTCGTAACCCTTGAACTCGAAATTATTTTTATCTAAACCATTCCCATACAAAATTCAATCAAGATCGGACAAACAATACTCACGTTATCATCGGACAATATTTTTCATACTTACCTACAAACATACAATCGCTTGGCCATCTCGACTCTGAGACCTCGCTTCACTCGATCTATTATAAAACGGCAAGTTAAAATATAAAATACGATTAAACATTTTATTTCAAATTGAAAGGAAAACGCAAAGCACCATTAATTTTGAGGCATTATTTTTAGGTTTAGTTCGAGGTGGACATAAGTTATAGGACATTATCGTCGCTTGTAATCTGCGTATGACACGGAATTTTATCTCGATAAAGTTTATGTCCCATTAACGTTCATACTGATCGAAAGTGAAACATGTTTCTGTCACTAACCGGGTTATCCTGTCCACTATAATGGAACGGGGTATAAAACAAAAGGTAGGAGTATCTGTTTATGGGTGCGTTTATCCACGTAATAGCCCGGCGTTGCGCCAAGCGAAGCTAATTTGCATACCGCATTTGCACCGTGTTTGTTTGTCTCGAGTATCGGCCTCTAACGAACGATCCCGAGCGACCAATGATGACCCTCTATTTTAGTCAACAACTCGACTGGCTCGGTGCCTTTACAACCTCATAGCAATATATTATTTCATCGCTGGCAAAGCGCAATTACTTACCTTTGCAGATTTCGAAATTCATATGCTGAAGGCAAGATATGCGCTCGGACTTTTTGCAAAGCGGCAGTATAAAAACGGGATAAGAGTAAAAACACCGACACAAGAATGCATGTCACCAGTGTGATGCACTGGTTATAAATAGAACATGCATCGAATGACCGATTGTTAATGATATCGTCCGTGATGGGATGATAAAGTTACACGAGGAAAAATCTTACGATATGAGCTTAAAAAAACGCGATATATAACAGCTAAGAATATATATATTTTTTTCTTTAATTTTAGTAAAGATTTTGTCAATCATGACCATGCCATCCTCATATAAAACATAAAAATAATTATTTATTTTCGTAAATATTCTAAGCTGAAATTAGTTAGTAGTTAATTTGATAGAGTATATCAACGTTATGAAACAAATATCTCAGAGCATCTAGGTATTTTATACTATATATATAATATTATCATGCATATTGTCAAATCCAAATGCCAAAAAGTACCAAATACAGTCAAACCTGGATAAGTGAGAACTGGATAAGTGAGAAAACTCTATAAGTGAGAGTAATAGCCAGGTCCCGACATTTTTAGCTCCTAAAACCTCTATTAGTGAGAGACAGAAACCTCGATAAGAGAGAGTCGTTTTTCCCTCATGGACCTCTATAAGTGAGACTGCTACTCATCTTTACCTCTATAAGCGACAGTCAAGTTTATTCATTAGGTATATACTAGCATTCCGCCAGCGGCTTCGCTCACGTGGACCACAAATGTATGCATTTTATAAGGAGCGCAACAAGAGTTTTAAAAATTACAGTCGTAGATCGCTGAAATATTTCATGTCTAATGTTTTTTTCTATCATTTTTATGGAAATAGAAACACTGCTGCGTCTCTACAAAATACAGAAAATTGCAGTCCACGCGAGCGACGCCGCGAGCGGCAAGCTAGTTCTTTTTGGGAATTAATTGAGTGATATTTAACGTCTTAATCTATTCGTTCATATTATAAAAAGGCATGTCCGCAACTCAACCCAAATCTCACTCTGTCGCCCGGTATATGATATTACTCTAAAAGCGTTATTTCCGAAAAATATTTATTTTAGCAAAAAAACCTACTTAGGAACCCTTTATTTTACTTTGGAGGACCTATACAATGCCATGTAGCGACTTATTGTGACTTGTTATTGCTGCGTACCTCTATAAGAGAGAAACGCTACCCATGAACCTGCATAAGAGAGAAACTCGGGTTAGTGAGAAACCTCTATAAGCGAGAATAAAATTGTGGTCCCTTGAACTCTCGCTTATCCAGGTTTGACTATATTTTTATTTTTTTTGTTTTAAAATACCTTTATTTAAAGTCATATCAATGGTAATTAATTATTTAAAGTACTATAAAATTATTTAATGTGTCTCAATTAACACTTGTAATTAGCGGCATTATCATTGGACTGATTGAGACCAATTAAATAGAGTTTAGTGAGAGTTGCTGCTAATGTTACAGAATATTTTATACTGAATGTTACTCTTATATGGAGTGCAAAAATCACACATAACTACGAAATTCCAAATTTAATAAACCCAATAAATAAAATATTTGCATTTTCTGTCATACAACTGGCAGATTAAACTCTTTTAAAGTTTTATAAGGAAAAAGTTTCAATACCATTATTGTTTAAGGAAAGCCTATAATTGACGCCGGATTCATTAATATTATGTGGAATCATGAGCAGAAATATGAATTATATTATTCGTCTGAAATTTCATCAGTAATACAGTTGAAAGGATTAATAACCTTTTTATATCTCAATAAATGATTTATGTGCGTCCTTTTAATCACTTTATTTGTCTAAGCATAAATGTCCATATTACTGAAAACTTCGATCCGACTGATTTGAATTAAATTAATATTGTATTAGTAATAAACTCTTAATAGACAAGCAAAATCCTCACCATTTGTCTAGTTTACTGGTAAGATTCCAAAAATGAACGATTTCTCTATTTCCCTGTCGCACATGACAACTTCATTTCGTATCGCAACATAGCAATGCAGTGTGCAGTGCAATTCGCAAGTTTGGCGATGCCAATTTATATGTTTAGTTCGTCGCCCTTGTAAATATTGTTTGTTTTGCTGCCCTGACACGCATGATGCATGTGATAATATTTGAACGTACTTTCGTAACTTCAGTTTACGCTTCAGATTTGAAGAACGATGTCGAATAAACAAAAAGTTAATTGTGAGAAATTTGAATCGCTACTATTTATAGCAATGCAGCAATTGCGCAATCTAAACTAGATATTGTTTATATTAGATATATACATTGTTTAGTTATGTTAAGTAAATAAACAACGCATTAAAATATTTGCCTCTTAATGAAATATTCAAAGTACCATTTTAACGCGGAAAATGCGGGCGACCGAGTAGAAAGTAGACATTGATATTGAAAAACAAGATAATAGGCGTTCTGTTTATCGGTAAACAGTAAAACAAAAAGGTTATAACTCGCTAGGGTTACAATTAAACTCCGCGTCGTGGTCGCCGCAAGCTATCGTTTTAAACAGAGAAAACAATTTAGAATGCAATAATGCCCGACTGTATTTACGGAATAAAAGGCGTCCATGTTGAATTGAATTGTAGTAATTTACCCATTGTGCACTTTACAGTTGAATGAAATCAATTTGTATCTTAGTCATTGGTTTTTGTTAGGCTGTTATTGAAGGCTGATTTTATCTTAAATCAAACAACAAATTGACTTGCCGGTAACAATAAAATTTACCCTTTAAATTTTACTCCTACAACGTTATAACCATATTTTTATTCATTGTACGATACCGTTTTCTTGTGGGTGTTGTTATTTTTCACGACCCAAACATTAATTCATTCAATAGTTTACTTGAAAATTCATGTTACTTTACAAACGTTTTATTGTTTCTTGTAAGGGCGTTTTCTTCGGGCTACTCGCCAGTAATAATGCTCAACAGATCCATGTCAACACAAAAGAGAGAGGTGGCTAGGCAACGGGGGAGGCAGCGTTCAGCCATCATGATGGAGTCGCATTGTCGCATCGGACGGCCGCCGCATCGGCCGCGCGAAACAGCGTACGCGCAACGGACGGAACGGACACGACACGAGTGACGATAAGTGATCCGCGGACGTAGGTAATGCACGGAATGTCGTAACGATATCGCGTTGTTTTGTTGTTGTGCGTATGTGTTTTGGAGGAAACATGTTTTTTCGATTTTTTATATCGTTAACCATAGTCTAAAGGGTTTTGTTCTCTTATCGAATTGTGATTTATAGTTAAATTGAGACGTTATTATAATAATTAACAAAGCAAGTCAGGTAGGTCGGAAGATTGAAATGTTAGTTTTAATTCATAAAATCATCATGTTAATTACAAAACAATTATGTTTATGTTTATGATATCTTCGTCGCTACATTTAAAAGGAAATTTTATACGAAGCAAGTTTACGATTTGTGTTAAATTTAAGTGTTAGATATTATATAGGTGTGATTATTATAATAAACAGAACATTTCAACCACTTCAATAGACTCATTGTTCTATCTACATAATGAAACCTCTATTTCAAGGAGTACGAACGCTCAACCATTCATCGGACATTTGTAGAATCATTTATTTAAGTATTACTCCATAAATCATATATTTTATTTAGATATAAAAGATTTTACAATGTCATGAAAATTCAATTAAAATCTGATTCATTAATTTTCAACCCGGCGTGCTAAGGTTCGTATAAAACTTATTGATTAAGATCTGGTCTCATTTCGCAATGTTTCCTGTACAAGAATAAATTAATATTCATTCATTTTTTTATTTTGTACTTGAACTTTTATGTTGCTATACAAAAATAAAACAGATTTTTATTTACTTGCAATTTACATGTTTCTTTGTTTATGAGACAAACTCGCGAGTAAGTTTTTTATCGCACGTCAATCTTAAAGGTTTTAAATTGTTGATATTATGCATTCAAGTAGAGTCGGCTTGTAATAAACTAGTAACCGCTAAAGACGTAGCTTTCATATTTTTTATTGTTTTGTTTTATTCTCATTTATATTCGTAACTTAAATAAATCTCTATAAACAATTGTGAAAAAGTTAATATCGTTTTACTTAATCAGCGTAAATGTTAACACGATCAAATTTGTTTTTAAGTTTTCTTTGCTAATGACAAAAAACTTTTGATAAATTGAAACTTCAAAATATGACCGAACTGGGAAATTATTTATGTAGAAACACACACTAACCTAGCTATGCTCGCTTTGTTACTTTAACGTAAATTTATTTAAAGAAATAAAATATTGAGTATGATATTGTCATATTATAGGTTTTCCGCGAACGAATTCTCTAAATGATGGTGAAACCTGTACATAAACCCGTTGGTTGAGAATTGAGATTAAAATAACAGTTGTGGACTTAAACATCGTTATTTTTGACCAATTTTTGTTTCACAATAATTACTATCACATGCCTATAGAACACTTAATTCATAATTGCATACTTGCCTTTTTGAGCAAGTCAATACATAGTTACAATAACAATTACCTACTGATTATAAGTATCATAAGCAAATGTGCACTGCTTCATTATCTTATATTTCTAATTTTGTTTATAATTGTTCTATAATTACATCACGCTGGTTGCAAACTTTAAATACAAAACAAAATAACTTTAAGACATACATCTTTAATTCAGTCACACTTATTTGAAATTAGCATACCCTGCGAAGACTCGCACTATTTAATGTACGATCCACAGCATAAAATTCAATAGAAATAATATGAAGGGTTATAAAATGGTTTTATACGTGAGAATAAAACAATTTCTACTCAGAACCGAGGCGTTCATGGCAAGAGTAATTGTAATAAACGCTCCGTTCTGTGAAATGCGCAGGCATCCTGTGGACGTTTTAGTCCTGCACTATCGCGAGGACCATAAAATCACTGATTCACGTTGTGTACTCTAAGATTTGATGGCACATAGCATGGGAATAGTTTACTTAGATGTTTTTCGCAAAGTAATAATATTTTTTTTTAAATTATACAGTCAAAAGGTGCAGTTGAAATCGTGCGTGTGAAAAATATCTCGAGCCTTTAATCAGTAAGATTGTTAAGATATTTGCTTCATAAGTTGCAACCAAAAGGGATTTTCTCCTGTAGGATGATTGTCATGTAACATTTAAATATAGAAATGAAGTACACAAAACTATTTCGGCATCACCTATTCTTGATGAGGATGATGCTTATTAAGCTCGGATAAATCTCACGTACACGTGACTCACTTACCGTGGGTGTCTCATTAGGTATGCGCAAGCGCAACGCTTAGGAAGTGCATTCGTGTTACAACTGTGCTGTTAAAAGGAAAGTCGTGTGCAAAATTTGATTAACGATTGTTGCATGTGTGTACATTAGATCCCGATATATCACACTTTCGATTTTGTTTGTGTGTGAGATGAATTTTAATGCGAAAATTTAGTGTTTGTTTTTGTAACTAGGCTTCATTTTGTCGAGCTAAAATAGGTTATAAGTTAGTTTTATAAGTTTTAAAAGATTATGTAATTGACAGATTATCTTTAATTACTTTTCTTTTGAGTACCCTTAACTAAAGGACTTTGTTTGTTTAATAATTAATTATAAACATCGTGATGGAGTGGTTAATACCTCGATACTTGATAATTGTCCAAGTATGCCAACTTTTAATGTTTTATGTTGACTCCGGGTAGTAATTAACTCACTTTACTTTATTCAATGTTCGTAAAACATGATTTAGTGTGCAATTAAGTCATGACTTAAACTATCCTGAATTATTCATATTATTGACTAGTATCTTTATACAAATGCGAACTCAAGAACTGTCCATATTACACTATTCCATAAAATAATTTTAATTGTTTTTATGCCACGCTCATAATAAAAATATAACCCAAAAGTCACCTATGTAGTCACCACCTAAGAGTCACCTATGAGTGCTGAACTTTACGTTACTCGTTGGACAGTTAAGTTGTTAATGCACATTTGATCGGCATTATCGACGGCATCAATAAAAAAGCACTTAACTATACGTATAGTTAGCTGTCTTTTATTCGTCATATCACTTTCCATTAACGGTAAAATCATGCTACGTGACTGTGAGGTAATTAAAACGGTCCGATACAGCGTAACACCTTAACTGTAACCGTTTGGAAAAAATTGGTGAATTGACGAGTTTATCAAAATACGGTTGGACAATGACCCCTCCGGTCTACGGCGTCATGATCGTTTCGATGAATTGCACTGCTGATGTACAGTTTTAGTGGAAGCGAGATACGGTGATGTTTAGTTCGCGCATCGGTTAATTAGAATAACGATTCATGTTATGGTAGTGTTTAGTCATTTGTATTAATTTATAGTGACAAACATAGTTCGTTTGATGTTTAAATGTATGTTAAAATAGGGGAGAAGTTTTTCCTGGCTACCTGTTTGTCCAATAGTAGGTACGAGCCTTTATATTTTGATCAAGAACATTCAATTAAAGGAGGAAGTTGTTACTAAAGACCCAAAAATTGTAACTGATGTTTTGTTTATTTCAACACTGAGTAAATGTTTCTATGTGTTGCAAGTCACCGTGACATTATTATGATATAATATGGCAATTTCATTGTTCTGTGAAGCAGATATAAAATGTCGGAACAACCGTTACCTGTACATGCCGCAGCGGAAACTGTTGTATTTTAATTATAGGTACCATTCAGCTAACCCGTCTATAACCCTATAAACCTAAATTGCAGGTTTAAATCCTAAACGGGATATACATTTTCCGCTAAGTTCCTAGTACATACCACCTAATAGGAGCTAATCTAGCAACTGTTTTCAAAGTATTTTCAGTAACTGTAAAAGAAAAATATTATTCAATTTAAATATCTTTACACATAAAACATTCATTAGCATTTCGAGTGAATTTAAACATAAACGAATAATTTAATGTCAAACCGCGGAGAAAATAGTTCTGCTTTAGCCTATTTATAAATTGAATCGAGCTTTTAATTAAAACGTGTACTTAACTGTGACATTTATCCGCACTTATTTACAGAAATATTTCTGTACAAATCAAATCCGTTTTAACGTTTGACCCGAATTTGAAATCCAAAACAGAATTATGAATGAGTGACTTCTTGTTTTTGATTTTGTGAATAAGAAATGCAAAATGTTATGTAAGCCCGTGGAATTTACCGCCTAGCTATAATTTGTTCAATGAATTATTACTTTCAGCCGGATATTATTAAATACGGCCATTAGGAGTATGTTCCTGTGCCGTGCCTATGCCTATAACACCCACAAAAGCTGACTGATTTATTGGGTCAACGTCATACTATGCATTAAATACTGCGATTAATTTACGCTTACGTTTCATCGTCTGCATTTTTTGTCTGTGTCACGTAGTGTTTGTTGTAACGGTTCATTGTTGCACTATTGTGCAATCTGAGTACATGTAGATTAAGTGATAAGACTGATATGGGCCATTTCCTGACTCTTATAACTGTATTTTTAAAACTATGAATGTACTTGAAATAGTTGAGTATAGTTTGTTAATGTGTACTTGAAATTTAAAAAATGTTCATAATAGTGATATATATGTTCAAAGCTATCGGTTTAATGCGAGATTCGTTTAATCAAATATTGCATAAAATTTGCTATGATTGAGTGGTGTTGTAGTGTTCTCATTTAAATCAAAAAGCTATAAATGCAATCAGAAAATCTATTCTATCTAAGTTAAATAATTCAAACCCAAACTGGACGCTAAATTATGAGCTCTTAAATATAATTATTATAAACAGTAATAATTTAGAATTATTTACCTTATCTAATGGAGTATTTATTGCCAAATACGGAACACGATAGCTCAATACATACAAACAAATACTATTTACATCGCGTTGTAGACGATATCTACGTTTTGATAAGAGTATAAAATCCGAAGCTAGATTATGTTTAAGATATCAATTGGCAATGTTAATGACCCACGCAAGGCCAAAGCCCTTCTCGGATAAAACTATAAAACCTTTTAGTAATGTAGACTTCGATTCACTTCGCAACAAAATAATCGATATCGCGTATCTTTATGACAATCGAGTCGCGCACTTTTACTTTAGAATATCATATTTTATTATTAATAGATTCAACATATCGACGACGGAGTTGATACTCATTATTGTGCAAAAATGCTGGTGTGAGTGGTGATCCGTTTGTGACTCTGAGTAAACACGAATTCATATATTACAATGGGAAGCGGCAAGTTTGGGTTCAATGGTAAAAAGGACAAGGTGGACGTGACTGGTGCTAACAAGACTGAGTTTAGTGTTAAGGAAAAATGTCAAAAGCTTCGCAAGAAACTGAAAAAGACTGAAATACAGAAGACTGAGGATAGTACAAAAGAGAAGACGATATGGTGGAACCAGTGCAGCGGTTGTGAGTAAATGTTTATTCATCTTATAAAACGAAAACAATATTTAAATTGTTTCTGATTTAAAACTTGTTACAGTAATTATTTCTCAATGTCACGGAATATTACATTTTTGCAGCTTTATTTCTCTATTTGTTGTTAAGACAACTAAAGCAACATTTTATCAGTACTATACGATCAACATGAAATTTAAACATATTTATAGTAGTTTCCTCAGTCATGTTAATAGCTTTTATGCCGAATTCTACAAGGGATCAAATTAGGACCAGCTCATATAAATCGGCATGTTTGTAAATACCCTCTAAAATTTGATTTAGAATCGAGGATAGGAACTAAAGAAATTATTGTTCTTATTCAAACATAAATAAAAGCCTACTTACCTTTAGACCAGCCGTCCCTTCAAGGGCCGTCCGGCTTGTTACGCTCTTTGAATTTACAATGAAGGGAAATTAGATCAACCAAGGTTCGAGCTTTTGAAATCAACTGGTACCTCCAGCTATTCAAAGACAAGGTGTCGAGGCCAATAATGCGACCTTAAATACCGCCTACAAATTATATGTGGGCCCTTCTAAACATCTATTCGTACATTTCGACATTGACTTTCGCGATTCATAGCCCTGTCCCTAATTTTATGACACAATTTCGATTACACACGAGATTCATGATTACGATTGCCTCAGTCGTACATGATACACATAGGTAGAAATTAAAAGTATTGACTATGCGGTCGATCGAGAGAATTCCATGTTTCTCATAGGTTTCTTTTGTTTTCACCGAGTGCAGTCTATATTTCGCTGGAAAAGTATGTCAGTGGAAAGCGCGAGACACTCCCGAGAAATCTACACGCCAGTCTGATGCCGTTGCACGCCCCTCGGCAACCACTTTCTAAACTAGCTACATAGACGCCGGTTTATAGTCCAGGAACTAAAGTGCATGAAAGTTGAAGTGTTGACATTTCCTTATGCAGATCATAACAATCACACAAATTGCTTTGGCCACAATGCAACCAAGAGATTACCTATTCAACGATAGGTGAACGTGATGTATGGCACATTGGCGTTCTGATTTCACTGTATTGGGTACGAATAAGTAGGAAGTTTTATAATGTAGCGTGTTGCGGACCAGTTTACCTCAGAAACATTTAATTTACTTTAGGGCAAGTTGGGTTTTTATATGCGGTAAAATTGTAGCAGGAAGGCCGCTTAAGTAACTATGATTTATAAGAAGCTGAAAAATTCATGAACACTTTTGTATCCACATTATATATTTCTTTCCTCCTACATTGCGATTCACTACTTATTTACAATTATAATCAATGGTTTTCCTTTAAAATTAGGTATTCAGATGTGTAACAGATATTATTCATCTTTATTTACGTATGAAACTATTTTTATCTACACTAATAAAATGTTTCGAATAACTAACGCATCAAGGGTTCACAAGATAATCATAAAATTATTATGCAAGATGGTAAAGATACCATTTACATCACATTTTATAAGTAATAAAAGCCATTATGATTTCTTTTCGTTTTACGATGGAAAGTAGCGACGGTTATGACTCGACGGATAATATAGAAGTAGCTAACAGATTGTAAAAATAAGGAATAATATGATTATTTCCTGAAAACTTAATGATATCACGTTATACATATTATATAACAGTGATTGTTCTAATCATAAATTAAGCATGCAAGAAGTACTACGTGCTTACTTCCCTACTGTATTATTTAATAGTATAAATGTAAAAGAAACTCTGTCTGTCTATCTGTACGTCAGTGTCTTCTTAACCCTTAACTTCTGAATCGATTTGAATGTAATTTTGTACAAAGAAAGAACATAGGAAAACTTTTATCCAGGAAATCCCACCCTAATGGGAGATTGCTGGTACTGAATAGGCTACGAAAATACAGGTCCGATTTGGATGAAATTTATTAACAGGGATTTTTGAAGCCCCAGGAATGACATAGGATAGTTTTTATCCCAAAAATCATACGGAAACAGGATATATACACGGGCGAAACCGGAGCTCAGCTAGCAAGTCATAAAATGGCAATTTGGCATCGAGGGTCATTATGATTTTGGAATTGTTTGCTCCAATAACTATCTTGATCCCTATGGATTAAGAAGATTTTGAAGATAAGTCGATCCTTATCACGACAGACCAGACTTTGATTGAAATCCTTAATATTTATATTTCAGTGAGTGAAATCGACCAGTACCTATGGATGGTGGGAGGGTCTGCAGGGGCGCTGGCGCTCACCGGCGTCGCGGCGGCTTCTGCGTTCTACCTGACCACACGACCAAAGCCAGAGAAGCCGCTGGTCACGCTTCATGAACAGAGCTTACTTGAACCTGTAAGTGATCAATGTCCATTATATTATTCTGCAGTTGAGTTTCTAATGCCCGGTTTCTGAGGCATTTTAACGCTACTTTATCTATTCGATAGTACTAGACGTCCGGTAACGTTACATTGTCAAATTTCGTCTGATAGTTAACTTAAATGAATCCATAAGTATGCCCTAGTTGCAGTTTAACTGACATACTCAGAAACCGAGCATAGATCCAGTAGGTACGGTGAATAAATCATCAACATCATAAAAATTGAGATTAATAAATTTGATAATTTACACGTTTTTAACACCAGTTAGCTACCAATTAAACTAAGATTGCTGATCCCATTTCCTGCAACTTTTTGATTTATCCGCTGAAAAAGTTATCATTTCAGTATTTTCCTGGTATTCGATACCGATATACTTAATACGGTCTTAATTACGTAAAATATTGTTTTCAATATATATTTACAAGTGAGATTTCCAAATGTCGATAACCATAAATAGATTTTATCGAAACGGAGTTATTGTTGTTATACAATTTACCTGTAAACAATGATCATACAACAATTTAACCAATAACTCGGATTATTACAGAGATAAGTTATTGGATAACTGCGTACAGACTGCGTATAGATATGGTGATAATATTGAGAGTTCGTGACCAATAAAAGTATTTTATTTTGCATTCGCGTTTTCCTAGTAGGACGATAATAATGATTATAGTAATATTATTTAAAATGTCCTTAATTTGTGATTAAATTGATAATTTCATACTGATACGTGATAATTGACATTGGGTCAATGATCGACATTCTCCTATGACCTAGGCTGTTTAAAACTCAAGTACAAAATCGCAAATGATAAAATAAACTCCTTATAACTGTGTACCAAAGTTCAAGATGTCCACAGCAAACCGCGACTCTCACACTTGGCAGTGCGCATCTTCGAGCGATATTTTTAACTCATTTTACAAAGAGCTACCCTGCCCGATGCTCTCATGCCAGTACCGTCAGCTCTGTAGCGAAAGTGACACTGGAGAATCCCTTATACATTACCTCTAGTGAAAAACCAATACCAATTATTTTCTTAGTGAATTTTACGCGTTTTCTATACGTTAGTGACGGTTCGCGGTCTTCACGTGACTTGTTACGCGCTCCGGCGGTTGCGCAATGAAGTGATGAAGATTTGAATTTGAGTGACCATTCAATATCTTGTGTGATAAATTGGTTTGTGAAAATGACGTGTTGTAGCTGCTGTGTCGGTGTTGCCCCAATCCGACCGCCGATAAATCTTGCCGATCAGTCAGATTCTATCAAAGTAAGTTACAAGAGGAAACGTATTAATCTTTTATCAAAAGACTCAAAGTTCTCTTTGGATTTAATATTGTGGAAATATGATTGATCTTTAAGATAGTGAAAGTAATTTTGCAATGTAGATATATCAATGCTAAAATATAAAGTTAATATTGCGTTAGTTGGCAGACTTCAACGTTTAGATTCAGCACGGTACATGCTGATCAATGATTTACCAATGACGAGTTGGAAATAGCTGCAGTTCTTTCTAGATAGTTTTTTAAATGCTCAGGAAAACACATGAGCGGAATGTTATACATTTTCAGAATATCAGTGTATTTTTTAATAATATCCCTTATTCCCAATTTAATGTAAAGTCTGAGATTATTATAATTTAAGTGAAAAGATATGGTATCATCTAATAATAATTTAATGTGTGTTCTAGAATTTTCTGTTATAAATGTAAAGGAAAAATAGATTCGGTTAGTTAGAGTTAAATATATAATCATCAAATATGTAATCAAAATGATGTTATCAAATGTTAATTAGCTAAAACATTCGCCGAGAATATATAGGAACACCTGTTTGCAAATATTTTATTTAAAATGCTTGTACATTTCAAGTGCACTATAAATTCTACAGCAAAAAACATATTTGTAAAACAATGTTTATCTATATATAGTTCGAGTTACGCCAAAATAACAAACATTGATTACCCATTACAATTATATAATTAAGTATCATACAAACTTCGTAGTTTCTATCTTGAAGTTTGGTACTATAAAATACAGTTTGTTTACCAGTAGAAAATAATTAATAGGCAGAGACAAAACGATATATTTTCTAAATTCATCTAATTTGTGCATACGCTTTGCTTGTTTTGTCTAGTAATTATTTTACAATCGTTACTATAATCAATCAATCGAATTAATACAACCATTTATAAGGAAAAAAATCAAAAATGCTCTACCATTATTTACTTCAAACAATCATACCTCCATACCTATAGATGTGAATAAAAATATATATACTTATTCGAATTTAAAGCGATTATTACGAATTATTACGTTTGTCCTTCGAAAGAAAATAAGTATAACTATAATTGGTATAATAACAGATTATAAATGTTTATAATCCGTAGCAAGGCCTCTTGGATATTTTTCATAATGACCAAGTAGAAACCGTAAATATAGTTTTTATGATGACATTTCTTTTCGATTATTTGGCGTAATTCTAAAAGTACTTTAATAAATATACAAAGTTATAAATTATTTATAACCGACTGGTATATTTATTATAAGTATAACTTTGGTGTCCCCTAAAACAACGCGGAGGTTAATTCCCGGTCTATTCTCTTTTTACTTGTTAATATTATGTTTGTTATTCTAAACGTCTTATTCACAAGAAAATGTACTGGCATTAAAATAATATATCAATGCACAATAGCACGTAGATCATGAAATTCTATTATTTACCTCCATCTTAAATCACTATGTGAAATGCTTTATGCCCGTAATAATGGCCGTTTGACTTGAGATACATTCCGTACGTTTGTTTATTTTTACTTAGTACTGAGTTATGAACTATATAATGGAGTTTTCATTCAGTGAGTTTACAGCAAAGTTCTTTCGCGTAATTTATGAGAAACAATCTGATTTTATGCAGTTTTAATTATTCATATAACGAGAAACTTGCTGCATAAATCTCATTTTAAGTTTATGTATGTAATGTCTCTTGATTTTTGAAATTTTACAGCAAAATATATTTTATATCAAAATACACATCTTTTCTTGTGTGTTTTACTCGCGTATATCTCCCGTTCCAGAGGGATTTCCGGGATATAAACTATCCTAGGTCCTTTGTTGAGTTTAATCAATCACTTTACAAAAATTTATCTAAATTTCTTCACAGGTTTAGACGGTAAGCAGAGATTGACAGACACTACTCGCATTTATAATATAAATTAATATCATTAAGGATAAACACCAAAAATTGGAACATTCCAGTTAATTATCATAAATAAAATTCACCGTTAATATAGTGGCGAGGTTTATGGTAGACAAAACATCTTTATGATCCACCCACAGCGGCTTTGTGAACAGAAAAATATGTTTTAAATAGCTCTAAGTAGGCCTAGGCGTGTGAATAATATTACTATAATTTGTGACGTCTCGTTATTTTTATACTTATAAGTGAATGTTGTACTAAAATTCTTCACTACTTGCCTATAAAAGACAGAGATCGATGTAATTATGCACATAGACGCTTCATTGATATAACGACAGCCAAATGTTTAATACAATGACAATTTCTAATTAAAATAATTGAACTCTACACAGACGATTCGGAAACAAATGCCAATAACTAACCAATATGTAATCAAAATGAGATAAGCAACATTCGATTAAAGTGAAATATCACTCGATACAAAAGATATTTTTTTTCTTTAAGAGTTTTGTTCTTTAAATAAGACCAATTTTATGTTTCATTCTGCAAAATATCAGTTCTTACATTGCAATATTGTTATATTTGTTTTTTTCGCAATCAAATGATTTTAAATATTTGGCACACCGTTCATGTTGTCACGAGACAACGATGTGAAGTAAAAATTATACTATTTTCTTACTCACGCTACTTTTCATTTCAAAATGAATCATTTGGAATCCCGCCTAACATTGTAGGGCATTCTCTCGACGTTCGAGAAGATACTTAGGTAATATTGTGTTGCTATGTTGTTTAATAGCTTGACTGCAGATACACATTGTATGTTGTTTCTTTGGCGCATTTAATAATTTATCCCAGTGGGTGTGAATTTGTAGCTCCATACAATAAAATAATTAAACTGTAACGTGCCAATATAGCATAAGAATAGTGAAGACACTATAATTTCCTGTTGTAAACATAGCTGCGTGTCATCAACAGAAGCGTTATTAATGCTAAGTGTCCACGCGTCAGGTTCATTATTTGTGCAGAAAATACAATCGGTAGGCTGGCTAACGCAATAATATTGACAATAATGTACTATATTATCAATTTGTCAATAATAGTATAATCTTGTTTTTTTTTAACGCGAGTACTTTCCATTTTAAATAAAATACTTTTTAAAGGATTATTTGTCAGTATTAGTAAGTTATTTGTCAATAATATTTTGTATATGTCAATATTTGGATGGGCAATATCATTGTGTGGGTGCGGCTTGTCGTACGATGCGGGATAAGTGGATGCAATTGTGTGACTTTCTATACAATATACATATATATTACGATATGTCAGATACGATGCGTCCGATGCGACAATATCGACCGGTGGACGCTAAGCTTAATACTACATATAATGCAGATATATGCAATGTAGTTTATAAGAGTCCCCAAGGATATTTTTAAGTACCGCAAAATAATATTATATCTAAAATACTTCAAAACATTCTTCTCCATGTGACATTTGAAATGCGAAATAAAATATTTACGACGTTCATGACGCGCATTAGTTAGAATAATAATTTTCGCATTGGTCAAGCAATAACGAAGAACGATCTTGTCAACAAAATGTGATTTCGTAAACATGTTGTTATATCAAATTGCTACGTAGAAATATATTTTAATTTTAGTTTGAAAAATATACATTTTAATTGTTTTACTTAGACTGGGGAAAATAAAAACTGTTAGATGAATTGTATAAATTAGTAAAAATTACTTTGAACTTGGATGACATAAAAAATATCATGTAAACAATAAACATAGGGAAGACGACAAACATTGTTGGCAGTTTTAATTAATAAAGCCTTCAAACAGAATCGTAGTCAATTATTGTCATTGTTGTTGAGCGGACGTGGAAAAGTATAAATATAGTAATGTAGAAGAAAACATTGTCGCACGCAATATAGGTAATTATTAGTTCATAGTTCTAATAGTTTTAATGACTCTAGGAACTAATATACTGGCGGACAAATATGTATAATATAAAATTATGCCGCCTTCTATTTATGCTGTTTTAACTGTGCTAGAAGATAGTCAATTAACCAATTTTTTTATTTATATTTGTTGTTTTTTTTCTAATAGGCATAATGCATTTTAATTTTGATTAACTTTATTATATAAGCGATACATCAGAAAACCTAAAAAGGAACAATTAAAAAATCTGTATTCGAACATTAAAAAAAATATCGTTCCCACTTGTGAGCTTTGGTACTTTTGAGATTTGTTTCCGTACCTTTATAACGTGATCTTTAAAACGTCTTCTTACTGCTTTGTAACTTATTTTAAAATCCCGGACGTCTCGGTGCAGGTAATGCAATTCTAGACTAGAGCGATGCCGATTTCTGAGGAGTTGTGTCGTTATAAATCGATCATCACTTACAGAGGTCCTTCTTTTACGACCTGATCCAGGTCATCCGATGTTACCACCAGGCCCCAAAGTCTTTTTGCATACTTATTGGATCTTTGACTGCCTAATTTCACTTGTACGAGTCTCAATCCATTGTCCTGTCTCATTTCACTGGCAATTCTCATTCCATTCTAGTTTGTAGCAATGTTACGTTTCGCACTACTTCCGCCTCACTAAGATTCATGTTTTTTCGTGAATATGGGTCGGTAGACACAGGATTAAAAAAGATATTAGAAAATAAAATTGTTTTAAACACTGTCTTCATAACAAGACGGTATACCTCAATTATCAAAAAAGTGGATGCCTAAGAAAATTTACGTTCGAATATTTGATTCAATTGCATTTAATTTTGTTGAAATATTCTCTTTTGACATTGCAAAGTAGTTACTATACTTTTACATATTGTTTTCATTTTAAAACAAATCTTAATTAATTGCTTAATCATAGATATTTATTTAAAATCAATACATACGTTAACCTTATAACTAATATCCTTATTTACATTAGGCTCCAAACTAGGCAAAGCCTGTGTCTTGGACACCTTCAGATATGATATATGAGATTTAGTAAATGGAGGACAGAAGTAAAGAGCATATGACGAAAAAGCAATTATAAGGTACAACAAACAATAACAATTATAAACAAAAAAGATATAAGGGTGGCCGAATTTCATAGTCCAATTTTCATGATATAGAAAGTATAAAAGTCATATATTTTCACTATATCATTACTGTGGACATATTTTTACTCTTCAAGCTACGTATATGTTTTACTGCTGAATATTATGTATTCTTCAGTTTATGCGGCTTTATAATACAGTCGTGTTTACTACCAGCTGGTTACGTTAATATTGTTAATGAATTATGCGGAAACCTCTCGCACGCCAAGACTCCACAATGTCAAGTATTTCTGTGATAATTCTCATTCCATATGTTAATGAGTCGCTTTCATTTTGTAAACGGCATGAAACATACTGCGTTTGACATCATTGTTTCTTAAGAATTCAATAAGTATAATAAAATCGATAATTTAAAATTCTTGGTCCTGTAATTACTTCACTATCAATACAGTATCAGTAGTAGGTTTTAGGTAAATATAGCCTTTATATAAGATATTACTGATACAGTAGTAGGTTTATCACTAAACGATACATATCACATGATTGATGATGTTAATCTCCAGTTAAGTGCATAACTTAAGTACTGGGCGGGTATGACAATTGAAAGTAGCTACCGTAGTCAATTATTCGAACGCTGTTCAACTTGAAATAACATTATGTATCTCACTGTCAATTTCAAGTTTTAAATTTCATTCAATAAAGTAATTTATAACATACGTATTCTGGTCCGTGCGTTCAAAGAGCGATAAGGAAGCGTCGGATTTCTTGAAACCCCAAAGAAGTTTGTATTATCCAAGTATGACGTATGGTTTAATATAGCCCACTGAATCAGCATAAATTTTAATGCTTTCGCCATAATACGGACACTTGATCACCAGCGCGCAGTTGGAATCCTTTTAACAAACAGACAAGTTAACGACCTTCGCTGATATAAACTGTAATAAACAATTTTTATTTTTATTAACATTCATTTCAGTGGTTTTTCTTCGCGCAACGATTTAATCTATTCGAGGGCTATTGAGGTGGGATCAAATGGTAATGAAATTAAAAATAGCATAGACAGCGTGTGTGTTATGTCACCGAGGTTTCGTTATAAATAAATACCCGGCCGCATGACCGCACAACTGTCGGCACATAATTTTACAGTATAGTTCCTATCAACCTTGCTTTTGTATTGAAGAAAAAACTGGTGATTTATCAGGTGCTATTTTTTAACTATTACTTTTTTATTGAACATTGTATATGTATTTTGTATGTATAGGAGATAAAATGTACTTATCTATCGGTCATAGATGTGGCTGAACCTATTTTATGTATCTAGCCGATCCTATTTAATAAAAATATCTTTAAGTTGTCATCGTAAGTTTATTTGCCCCACTACTAGACAATTCCTAGTCTCAATAATTCAATAAACTATGAAAATGGAAATGAAAAAAAAATTCATATATTTTCAATAAATTTTTATAATTATAGTAGGAATATTCACGCAATAAACTAAAAATACTTACCTAAAAAAATACAATGCCTCTAGACGCGTCTACATAGTTATTGTATAATTCATGGCATTACAAGCGTTCTTTGCTAGGGTCATTGCCAAAAAGTGGGCAAGTCGCTTGACACGACGCGCCTTTGAAAAAAGAGTACATTATAATGAAGATGACAGAAGCTTGTCAGTCGTATAATATGAGAAGTGATACTTTTTAATGAAAGACATGATTCGCATTTGTTGAAGAGCTTTTAGCGACATTGTATTCGTTGAATATACATTGATTTTACGCTTTATCGTAGTAGGTACGTATAAATGCTAAGCAAGTTGATGACGTCAAATGGCTTGTTTAAATGATAATAGTAAAACTATTTTCATCGCAGCGGATTTTAAGTTTAAAATTAAATACCATCGAAAGAAAAGATTCAAGAACGAGTATAAATGAATAATAAATGACAGGTGAGTCGGAACCGCTGTAGTATCCAC
>LQNK01000115.1:206788-236457 GCA_001586405.1 Phoebis sennae
TGCTACGAGAGCGAAGCCCAAGGGAACAGTAAGTTTACAAATAAAACATTACATTTATTGACATGATATCGGTAACTGAATATATTAAAGAGTTATGATAACGATAGTATCAAATAAATATGTATGACATTTTAAGCAAACAATGACTATGTCTTATTTGTAAACCTGCTTTTTGTTGATTAGAATTTAATCCATTTTATCAATCAGTAAATAGGCTCAGCACTTTAAAAACTACAATCGCGAAATATCATAAACAATGTTTCATTAACTATAATTCTTGTATATTTCCTAGAACGGAAATAATGCAAATGGCATTGACCTGCGTATTTTTGATCACAATACCGTAGAGTACGGCCGACCCGCGCTGCACAAGCGAAGTGGACCGGAGATGGCATTGGGTTAACGGAATTCCTATTTGCATAATATTTACGTGAATCGAGCGCTTTGTAAAAATTTTTAAAGTGTTACGTGAAATTGTTATTAACGCTTCAATGCTAAGTTTCAGACAAACCAATAAATCATAGATTCAATCATTGGGTTTGTACTTTCAAATTAGGTCATAATAGAAATTAATTCAAATATGACTTTACAATATAAAAATATTTGAATTTATTACATTTTGAATATTTTTAAGCAAATAGGTAGGCAAGGTAACGAACTTATTCTTGCGTGATATAATCGCTAACGAATAGATCAATATTTTCCCAATAATATTATATTTTCACATTAAAACATTTGGATGAAACGTTGTATATTACACCGCGTAAAAAGATTACAACCGATTACTGTTTTAGCTCGTTAGAGGGATTCGCTTCAGAACAACGACCTCTAGTCACCGAGTGACACGTATCGTGATATTCTGTTATAATATGATGAACATTGTACATTGCAACACGCAACTTTGATTCCATGCGAGAAAAACTATCAGTTTAGGTTGATATTCTCTGTCAGGTTAATTTTTCGCAATATATTATTTAATTCGGTACCTACACAATAGAGATTTCCCAATAATTCTTTTCCTTGTCCTTATGCCACTTGCTAAGACGCAACATGGTTTTGTTTTTTATATCTCTCTATTAAGCCGTCATCTCATTAATCACAGGCCTCATAAATTGTCTCAATAAACATTCAAATATCTATAATTCATTTCAGGGTCCAGAACTCGTCCGTGTTTCAAAATTCTACAAGGAAGCAAAAAACGGTCGGTTTCTACGATATTTGCACGACGACACGCGCACGCTGTACGAGACTTTCCGCAGAGGTGTTAAGGAATCAAGTGAGTCCTGCTTTTACTAAATTTATATATTATTTAGTACTTTAATCACGATCAGTATGTCTTTCTAGAATTATTTTTTTGGATCGGAATTTAAAAGAATTAAGAAACAAAGTACAATTTTCATTGGAAGAGTAGAACGATACAAAAGCGACAATTAACATTTAAGCAAGATGCAAATCTGAACAAAATAAACGACTAAACTACATTCCTCACAGGATTGACATTCAATAGTAGCTTTAACAACTATTGAACGTCAATCCCAACAATGGGTATCTAATCAACGCACGAACGACTTCAAAGCTATTCTTTAGTTGTCCTTATTTTGCTACGTGTTTCCGTTTCTGAACGATAAATACGATAATGAGACCTAAAAGACTAGTAACGTCGCTCTTTAACCTGTTTACAAGGGACACATGTATGTAATTAACTCTGCTACTAGAATTATAGCTCGGATAGTGATAGGCATCCGCTGCAGTCGAATATTTCGTATCTTGATCGTCGCTTTAATACCATAATTATTCGTACAGAAAAAGCAATAGAATTCTTCCTAGGTGAAATATTCCGAGTATGGCCTTGCAAGCTCTAGATTTAACGATGATAAATTGGTAAAGTATTTTTATTTATGTTAACTTCATGGTCGCACTTTGATTGATGTGCCTTTTCTGATTTTTTTAATAAAGATAATGGCAACTGTCTCGGTTGGCGCGAGGGACCAAATAAGCCGTACGTGTGGCAGACTTACAATGAAACCCTGCTGCGAGCGAAAAACTTCGGTTCAGGCCTTATATGCCAAGGCGTTGCTCCGGGCCAAAGCACTTTTGTTGGTAAGTGACTCGACACTATTATTACCGTTCTTTTGTGTGATATTAAAATTTGTTGTGGGAATATTTTTGACAAAAATTGCGTGCATTAAATTGTCGTTTACATGCTTTAATGATGAGATATTTTCCAAAATATTAAGTATTGTGTCGTCATTATATGAGAACAAAAGATGCAACAGTTATTCCATTTTCTGATTTTCATTTCTATTTTCAGGTATATATGCCCAAAATTGTCCAGAATGGATCATGACAGAACAGGCTGCTTACTGCTATTCAATGGTTATAGTGCCGTTGTACGACACACTAGGAGCCAACGCATGTGCCTTCATTATTAATCAAAGTAATTATTATTTTTTATTTACATAAAAATCTCATATACCCTTGGTATGAGGATGTGAACATTCGAGTTAACTTCTAATAATTGTAAGTGTTCTTAGAATCAATTTCAAAGTATATGGGAAAATTATTCAGTGGAATAACGGAATCTTGATCTTAAAATATGTCCTTTACATTCCAGCTGAAATGTCAATAGTAATATGTGAAGACGACAAGAAAGCGAATTTGTTGCTGGACCAGTCGCCGAGATGCCTTCGCAAGCTCGTCACGATAAAGGAAGTGTCGCCGTCAACACACCAAAGAGCAAGGAGTCGTGGTGTGGAAATCCTAAAGTTCAGCGATGTGGAAATACAGGGAGCGCAGAAAGATCATCCGTGTGTTGTGAGTTGCTGTTTACTTTCACTTTTCTTAGATATTTTCTTGCCCTCAGCTTAGCTATATATTATGCTCTGCATTTAATGTCGGTCCAGTTTGTAACAAGACTTCAATAGATGGCTTAAATGATCTTTCATTTTACTCGTTTTATTACTCTCATGGGGCATGGTAAAATAGACATTATGGTTTCCCTTTGAATATTAAATCTATTTTATCTGGTTCTACTTTGATCATCACTGAAAATTACTTTGGCTCACTTGACTTACGAGCAAATTAATGTATAGTTTTTTATGGCATTAACATAAAAACCATACATTAATTTGCTCGTATTTGCTGATACACTTCGATCTGCATGACACTTGCCATTCATAAAATATTATAATGTCTCCGTCGTTTACAATTATTTCTTTTTATTTGAAATTTTTTATCTTTTTCCAGCCACCCCAACCAGAGAACTTATGTACAATCTGCTACACATCAGGCACAACAGGAATGCCCAAGGGCGTCATGTTGACCCACGAGAACGTGGTGGCGTCGATGTGCAGTGTCACCATGCAGCTGGGAGAGCACCGGCCGACCAAGCATGACGTCATGATCTCCTTCCTACCTCTCGCCCATATGCTGGAGCGGTGTTGTGAGGTGAGACTACTGTAGAACTGCGCACCGGTTTAATTAACACCCATCCAGCTGATTAACGTAAAGCATTATTGCACTGTATTTCGTACGGTGAGCGTATTATCCCGGAGGCCTGTATTACCAACCCATTTCTCACCCATTCTATTCTACTCCTCTTCCAATTTCCATCATTCATCCTCAGTATCATTAATCCTCTCCTTATTCCTTCCTCTTCCTTGATGAAGAACATGTTGCCGTCGATGAAGTGGCACCACAAGTACAGCACTCCATCAGCATCCTTTTATAGCCTGTTTATCATTATGAGCGGATCCTTACCCGAAAACTGTGATGCAAATTTACACTGAGAAACATTCAAAATCATCCCAAATCTCAGCGACAGTAAAGATACATTACCTAAATTTCTTGTGGTTGTGAGGGTCTACATCAATTTTTGTTCGTATGCTAATGCTATAATACTGAATTGAACCACAATAGCTCATAAGAACACCTGAATTTAATTCCACCCAACCTTTACGTCTTAATGGATTCCCGTTGCAATCAATCATGCAATAGAACGACTTAACGTATTTCACAAATATGACAGATAAATTATCCCATCGGCATTACACAATTTAATAAATGTAAGTAACCAGCAAAACCAAATTAGCTTTCTAATGTTTTGACAGTGAGTGATTGAGCGCGAGTTTCCCGCTCTGCTGAATAACGCCTACCCATTAGTGTTTGTTATTTCTAAAACTCCTAGGAAACCAAACATGACTAGAACATCTGCTTAATTTAGTGGCTCACGATTGAAACAAAATTTTTTCAACGATATTACGTCAGTAGCAAAATGTGCATATTTCAAGTAAAATTTTTGTCGAGCTACATATCAAGTTTTGTGATTATAAAAGCTTTTTATTAAACTTGTTTTTTTTTCATTTTAAATCATTCAACTTCATTGACATTTTGCTTTTTTCCGTATAAATCTGGAATAATATCATTTTTATGATTTTTGTAATCGCTCCTTTATAGCTTTTATTTGCATAAATATGTGATTTAATTAACAACAGATGTTTAGATGATAAACTCTTACTGGGCTAGAATTTTATTGTCATTAAAAATATTTCCGAAAAAAGCTATCTCTCTGAGAATTTAGTAGAATACTTCCCTTGTTTTTTCCTTTATGATTCTATAAAATAGCATTTTTTTTTTTATTTCAGAATGCTCTGTACATGGTTGGAGGAGCGGTCGGCTTCTACAATGGGGATATCAGAAGATTGGCAGACGATCTGAGTGCCCTCAAACCTACGATGATGCCGGCAGTACCGAGGCTACTGAACAGGCTATATGACAAGGCGCAGAATGAAATCTCCAACTCGAAGATTAAGAAACTGTTGTTCAATATGGCTTTGTCGGCGAAAGAATCGGAACTGAAGAGGTAATATTTGTAGCCTAACGTGTTTTTACAAGTTATTGAATTAATTTTTTAAGTAGTACTTTTTCAATTGGATCTTTAAATGGTCAATATATTTATTATATGTGGTAAATTACATATGTTCAATATTTTGAATTACAATTTGCAAAGCAGCCATTTGATATTTAAAATTGTTATCGGATAATCTTCTGAATCTAGTTAATGTTTTCGCAAAAGCATGTTCCCACTGTTTCTGGAGATTATAACATAACTCACATCTATTATTTAAGATAATTCATAAGATTTAAGACTCTCTTGTAAGTTTCCTTCTTCAGTTTGAATTTATTTCTTAAATCAAGTACTAGAATTCACCTTTATAATTCTTCAAAGTTATTATTTACTCCCTCTAAAGCCTCCCTCGATTAATGGTATGATTGACACTGAGCTATTTCTTCATATCGGATGAGTTTCGTTATTAAACTTCATGCATCATGCAGGGGCATCATCCGATCGGACTCCGTGTGGGACAAGCTGGTGTTCCGCAAGGTGCGCGAGGGCATGGGCGGCCGCCTGCGCATCATGGTGGTCGGGTCCGCGCCGCTCGCGGGCAACGTGCTCACGTTCGCACGGTGCGCGCTTGGTTGTTTGGTGAGTATCCTCTTTTGATTTAGTATAGTAAGTATAGTATAGTTTGATGAAAGTAAAGGAGTGAATCAACGAATGGACCAAAGTAAAATATACAAAAAAAAACAATAAAGATTATATACTAAATGGACATGCACAAGGATATCATTTTTAAATATTTGTGTCAGTTTGATTCTCGGGTGTGGCAGACGAATTTTCGGAAAAATATGTTACGGATACAGTTTGCTTTAAAAAATAAAGGAACGTTTTATTTCATTTAAATGTTCTATTCAGATTATTAAGAGTATTTTCCCTCCAGGTGAGTATAGTACTGTATAGTACAGAGGTAAGAGGAGGAGGAGGAAGAGGTCTAGGCAAAATTTGGTAAAAAAACAAATTCGATTTTCCATTATATTTTATGGACATCCAGAATAAGAAAATATACTAGTTTTAAATTTAACGTTTATTTATAATATATTAAAGAGCAGTAGCGCGAATGAAGACGCAAGCAACGGCAATATATAAATATTTGGTGGAATAAATTATAAGCAAAGTGGGGAAGTTCTAACAATATAATGTATTTAAGTCACATCTAATATGCGCTGAAGTATCGATGTCACTCGATATTTTAATGATTTAGCAACGTATGACCCACATTATCTTATATTTCATACACGAGAATTCACTATAGACAGACGCATTAACGTCAAAAGAGATTGATATCTCATTTAGTGAGATCAAAGTGGATCCGATAATAGATGCATCACTACTCAATTATCGACCCACATACGCGGAACTAACTTTGGAAACCATTCGCCACAAACGTACGATCATTTGTCGGATATTTTCTCTAATAATATTTGTGAATAGCGCCAAGGTTACGTTGCGATGATCACCCAAGTATTCTCGAGTATACGTCGTTATGTGTTTTATCAGAAAATAACTGGCATTGCTCTCCATTTCCGATGTTTATTTTGGACACGCCAGATACCAGATGTTTATGATAAATTCTGAATATTAGTGATTCATAGCTTAATGCCATTTTTAATATGAAATGAACTAGAATTGTTTGTAAATTTTGATGCGCCGGACGTGACCTTATCATCTTAGCATTTATGAGCAATTTCGTTGAATTCGAGAATATTACTACTTAGTAAGAGTTGCTCATTCGATTTGAAATAGTTACATTTTAGCGTAATATTATAAATGTGGAAGTTTTGACATTTTGATGTTTAGATCTTTAGATCGAACGAGATACTGCACTGATTTTAATGAAATTTTGTATACAGATAGGCTATTACCTGGATTATGTGATAGGATATTTTTTATTGATCTATAGACCCCGAAAATAAACGTTGAATGAAACGTTCTTAATGCATAGTATTAATTGTATCTTTCTTTTGTATTTATTGTACAAATAAAGAGTTTAAATAAAAATAAAATAAAACGTCCTTACTATAATAATTTTGAAAAATACTGATTATACTAGTGTATTTGTATTCTACAATACAATTCGTTTAAGGAACCACGTTGCTAGGAGCAAAAAGACACCTTACAGTGTGATTTTTTTTGCAGCTAATGGGAGATTGTCTTATTTCTAACCTAATAGTCATATTTATTTTTTTTATTTTTCACAGATCGTAGAGGGCTACGGTCAAACGGAGTGCACTGCGCCGGTGACTCTGACTGTTCAGGGCGACCATGTACCAGAACACGTCGGGCCTCCCGTCGCTTGTTGTAAAGTGAAGGTACTTCTTCTTTCTTCTTCATCTTATCTTTGCCTGTTCCCATGAACGTATTCAACCACAACATTTTCGACTTTGATGGTGGTTTTGGTGCTGTTCGTCATCGACTTTGTCTTGGACATGTTCATCTTAAGTCTGAGCTCGCTTTGCTCAGATGTTCGAGCATTACTTGTAAGTCAGACGCAGTTGAAGATAAAAGGATAATATAATTGGCAAAACGAAGATTTGTTAATCTGCGATCACCGAGTACAATGCCCTTATCCTCCCAGCACGTTGTCAAGCTCTTAAAAACTTATTCTAGAGTGGCATTGAAGAGTTTTCGAGAGAGCGGGTCACCTTGTTTGACTCCTTTCATGATTCGAAAGACTGGACCATTATTGTGGACTTGTACTGATGCTGCGCAATTGTTATATATGATTTGTAAAAATTGTATATATGTGGGCTCGATTTTTTGTTCTTCTAATAAATATTCAGTCGGATATTTTCATAGATAATTAATGAAGCGTGTCACCTTCCAGTTAGTGGACGTGCCCGAGATGGAGTACTACGCGGCGCAGGGCCAGGGCGAGATCTGCGTGCAGGGCGCCAACGTGTTCAAGGGATACTTCAAGGAGCCGGACAAGACGCGCGAGGTGATCGACCAGAACGGCTGGCACCACACCGGCGATATTGGCAAATGGCTACCGGTATGTAGATTAGATAGAAGTATTCTGTATTTAATCTAACGAAAAGTAAGACTGAATATTTTTTAAGGGATGAGATGGAACTATAGACATAACATTTTTATATATTTTAGTATTGATTGATTATTTAGATTTTGGTATTCACCTTCTACATTTTTATAGATAAATTCATCCACGCAAGCGCGCCTCACTATTCTTCTCAATTCTTGACAGTATATGCATGCGAAGTAAAATAAATAGACTAATCAGGACAAAGTATTGCGAACATAGTAGAATATTTCCAAATTAAAGTATTGGTGTGCGCGTCGTCGTGAATGGCACTATCTATATGTTTTTGCTAATCAGTTTTCGGATATTTTATTTAATTTCGATCAATCGTCTTCCAGCGTCTGGAAGAAAGATCCTTTAGTAATAAAGTCTTTTGAATTAATAGTGCCCTGCTAAAATCACTACCACCTCCACAAGGCATTAAATGAAACATACTATTATGCGTACATTTCCTTACATAAGTTAAAAATGCTTACATATAGAGTAAATATAGCAAGAAATATTAACAATACTTGTATCATTCGTGTTTTATTCTTATTTTATAGACATAATATAATAAATATGTATGTATTGGATGTTTTGTCATATGTATGTTATTCCGTCTTGCAAAGTCAGATTGATTGATTTAATTGATATTTATAACAAAAACAAAATGTTCGAGAACTCACACTTTACTTTCGCTTAAGATAGATTTTTCTATCAAACAAAACTTATCATATTATGTAACAATGTGTTAATAAACTATAATATGTAGTATGTACGATTTAAAATAAACTGCTAAGTGTATCTACAAATAGTCTCTTTTGTTTGTAATTGAATTATGCATCTACTTATATTATTGAATCCACGTGTAAGAGAGCAAAACATCGCCATCTTTAAAGCAATTAGCAATAAATTATATTATTTTATTGTGGTATTCATAATTTATTAAACGAATTTGTAATTCATACAAAATGCAGATCTAAGTATTTTTATTAATATTTTATGCATAATTTAAAATGTATGTTTATTTGTATTAAATTATTTATATCTTGTTTCAGAATGGCACATTGAAGATTATCGACAGGAGAAAACACATTTTCAAACTATCGCAAGGCGAATATATTGTGCCGGAGAAAATTGAAAACATTTATATTAGAAGTCAATACGTCGAACAAGTTTTCGTACACGGAGAATCTTTGAAGGTACAGTACATTTTATATTTTGGGATCTTTAAAAAAAAAATAAAACTGTTTTTTTACTAGATAAAACATACACTATAACGATTTTATAAGCACCAAGATTATTATAGAAGATATTTGCATTATAAGTAATGAATGACATTAAATAATTTATTACCAAAGCAATTTGTCACATTTTTCTAAAGGGGTTTTGTAAACATAATAAAGTTTATAGTACAATTTACGTGTAGATTTATATTACAATGTTATTCTGTGATAAATATAAATCATCACATTCGAATGCACATTGAAAAAAGCAATAAGTTAACGAGAACATAAATCCTTGGTGGATAGTTAATAACCGTAAAACTCGGCGCACTTTCGTGAGAGCAATATCATGTTTATTTTATGTCGGAATAAAATTACGCCGATCGTAAATTTTTCAAATAAAACAGCATGAATCAACGAGTCCTTAGCGATCTGGAAATGTTCGTAAATCTATCAAATTTATATGTTAATGGAAATGCTGGTTTACTTTTTAATTGATTTATACGACATAGTGACGTGTGATTACAGAAAATCCTTATAGGTCGATAGATTAGCATGATAAATTGAAAATAATTAGTTACAACTTTAACAATATGAACACCAACACCACAACCTTTTCAATTTCATTGTCGACACATGTTATTAGAGCAATTTTTCATCATAGTATAGTAGGCAAAAAGTTACAATTATTTTTAACAGTTAATGTTTTATTTTATTTCACTTTTGATTCACATCACCAATGTTGATCATACAAATTCCGATATTTTTATTAAGATTGCATTTTTTCCAAAGTTATAATAGCAAGCTTCGTGGGAGTTGTACTTTTGCAATAGTGATATATTTATCCATTCAATTGTTTAACAAAATTTGGTTGTCCAAAACCAGGGTGAAAAATATACTGTGAGCGGCAATCGCTATACGGGATTATATGAAATTTTGTATACAGATAAACTATTCTCTGGATTAGGTGATAGGAAACCTTTTATTGATCTATTTAAAGACCTCAAATTAAACATTAGCGAAGCTGCGGTGTACAAGCCAATACTTAAATAAATCTATTGTCTTTCAGTCGTGTATCGTAGCGGTGGTTGTTCCGGACGTAGACGTGGTGAAGTGCTGGGCGCTGGAGAACGGCATCAAGGGCACGTTCTCGGCGCTGTGCGAGAACGAGAAGGTCAAGAAGATGATCCTTGACGATATGCTGCAGTGGGGCCGGCAGGCTGGTCTGAAGTCGTTTGAACAGGTCAGTTTGAAGGTGTATGATATATTCTTAATGGGAAGTTTTGTGTAAATTTATGCCATTTAATTGTTTACTGGTAAGTCAAAAATTTGGAATGTAATGAATTAAATGTATTGTTGTTGTGACCGGGAACTGTATAGAAAGTTGTGACCTGTGATGTTGTGAACATTCACATGGTTGACGATATCTTCAGCCTTTTGGATCCTTTTTACTT
The DNA here is from genome assembly GCA_001586405.1 of Phoebis sennae. NCBI lineage: Eukaryota > Metazoa > Arthropoda > Insecta > Lepidoptera > Pieridae > Phoebis > Phoebis sennae. Next base: position 217,388 of record LQNK01000115.1, read on the forward strand.
TATTTTTCATATTTATATATAATTTCCAAAAACTCTTTGTTTTTTGCAATATAGTTGGAGAAATTTAGGAACTTACATTTTATTTCGGTTTTTCTAGGTTAAGGATATCTACTTGCACCCAGATCCGTTCTCAGTACAGAATGGTCTTCTGACGCCCACTCTCAAAGCCAAGCGACCTGAAATCAAGAGCTACTTCAAGCCACAGATCGAAGACATGTACAAACAACTCGAATAGTTGTAGCTTTTCATGTAAATACCATCAAAACAATGGTCTAACGAAGATATTAGTGTTATATTTACTTCTAGAAAACCTTAAGAAAAATGCATGCTAGAAGTGATATGATATGCAATGATTGTAAGGAATTCGATAAACACGTTTTTATGAAATTCTCATACGTAATTTATGGCTGGCAAAATGTAAATAATATAGTCGAAACATCAATATACTATGATGGTGATAATTTTCAACTTACTATAAGCAATAATGAAACAAATGTTTCGCTGACAGTCAATTATACGATTGCACGTTGTATTCGCCTTTATAATATAATTTAAACTATTTCTACTAAAATTAGGCAATGTTGAATAGGCGAAAAGCGTTATAATAAGTAGGTAGTTGCAAAAGGAAAACAATGCTGACCTTTTAATCTTGATACAGTATTCAAGGCTTAATCGATTAATATTCACTCATTTGAAATTGGTCATAAATCTTTTGTGATAGCACATCTAGGGTTACGCAAGAGAAATGAGTCGAGCAAAAGCAATTAGTAACTGTCTTGTAAGTGACAGGCTAGGAAACATTTTGCAACGTTAAATAATAGTGCCTGTTTAGTTTGGGAATGGTAGGCGAAAGGTGTTAATAATGAAAAATGCCTTCATTAATTTTCTGTCGATCAAAATTGATTTTAAATTGGATTCTGTTTGAGCAATATAACAAGTGAATCAAACATTCAATTCATGAGTACGCGTGTTTTGTTGTGTGCCTGAGTTTATCACGAGCTATCGAGCATCTATTTCTTTTAAGCAAATGTTTTTTGGTATTACTTGTTTACAGTTTTGTGTGTTTAGAGGATGAATCTCTATTATAATATGATGGGGCCTATTCATAAAAAACTTTATTTTTTATTTCATAATGCAGTTTTCTAATACAGAACGAAATATCATTTGTTTTATTATTTTTTTATGAAAAGGCCCAGTGTGTTAAGTCTATGTTTTACAGCATTAGTAATAGACGATTTCTTATTAGCAAAATCGGTCACACTTTGTAGATAATTTTGTACTCTCTATATTTTATTAAGATGATTCAAGCTTTGAGCGAATGTTGCAGATTCATGTTGTCTTTACCAAAATTTTGTTGTTATTGGTGCAAGATGTACTACAATAATTTATTTTTAAATAAAATTCTTGATGAAATCCTTTTACTTTTATTTTGAACCTTATCGATAACAGGGGCTTATTCATTTGTCACTTATCCATGTGTTGTTGCCATCAAAAAAATCTGTATGTTATGGAGGAAATCTTTCGGCTTTGATTATTTTTAAATCTATGCACTTTGGATACTATCAACTGTATAGAATTGAAAACAATGGGAGAAGACAACAGATACTTTAAAATAACGTATCGATAATTATTGCTATCCATACTTATTTATGTGAAATAATATTCATTGCCATCAAAAAGATAAGTTTAAGTTTCTCATATTTATGATAGACTTTTGTTTTTTATTCGCTTACGTTATCTACTTCTAATCTTATAAGTCCAGAGCAATGCAAGAAATAAAATAACGATAAACAATTTATTCTATTACATTTTAAAAACAATTTTACCGTTACGCAAGAGGAACTCGGCAACATCCGTCAAAAGAGGAAGATGCTATTTGGATAGCCCTCAGAAAATAATCTTCATAATCGCCTGCTATTTTCATCTCGTGAATCATGCAATCACGTAGATATTGAATAAAATTGTCTTCACCTAGACCTCGAACTGGATATAGGAATGAGGTGTGACATTGGCTTTGAAGGGCAAGCAGGTGTTGCTTTATGGTGACTTATAAATGTCACTTATCATCTATTTGTGGTGTTCTGCCTATACTTAATACACTACTACTTTATGTAGTTTAACTACTAATAGTTATAACACGGCTTTGCCCTCGTAGCATATGTTCATAGGGGATAATATAGTTTCCAATTTCAATAGATTTTTTAATCAGTAGTTTGAGAGCCTAATCAATTTATAAAAAACAAGCAAAAAAGTCAAAGATTTCCTGTTTATATTATTAGTCTAGATGATAGACGTAGATAGGTCGTTTTATAATTAATTGACAGTGAAAATGGAAAAAGTACTGATTGAGGATTTTGAGAACAGCTACTTTAGAGTACTTTTATCGCTAACGATAAGTCATTCAAGTCAAGATAAACGTAGTTTTGTTTAAATTTTCCTATTGTTAGTGGTTTGATATAACTTTTGATGCCTCGGTAGAATTTGATGTTTTAAGAAAAATAGCGACCAAAATCATGAGAATCCAAAGTATTAGTGCAGGTAATGTTTAGTTAAATATTTTGATAAAAATGTTTTTTAAAATAATTTGACCAATATTAATGTTCATTCACACTTATTCCAATAACAAATATCCTGTTGTCGTAACAAACATGCATTAAACAAAAGCCCAAGCTTAAAGATTACCTGCGAAGTAGAAAATATATCCCTGTTCTTCGCTTTGCTATACTTTAAATTATGACGAAAAATATAAATGACTTCTCATAACAAATTTAATATTGATCTACTTACAGAACCAAGTAATCCTTAAATTTTAGTACAAGGCAAGAAAAAATATTGGTACAGTTTTAAAGTGGCTAACACACAAAACCGGCACATCTGGCACTACCTAAAATCGGGTTTATATATGCACTTGAGAAAATGTAAGCGATAAAATTATAAAAGCACAGATTACTAAATAGTTACTACGTAAATAAAAATACTACAATCACCTTAACAAATATCCCACTAGCGCCATCTCGTGTCGACTAGCACTATTAATAGATACGTTTTCCTTATTTTTGTTCGTCCTATTTTTGCAAATCTTTGTTATCACTAATTATGTTTATTTATAAAGAATTACGATATTGAATAAGGTAAAATAATATTATAAAATCAAACAATTAACAATAAAGTAACAGAGATTTTACGACATTTATGTAGCCGATTGAAATCAATAATCTTTTTATACTTACCTCAAAAGAAATTTCTGGATGGTAATTTTCCAAATGAAATGAGGGTAGTGTAAATTTTCTCTTGTTTTAATTATGTAATAATTGGAGATGACATTTGAATATTGAATCACTTTTATCCCATCAATAATAACCGATCACATTTTTTTCAGTTGCGTTTCAAGTAATTTATTGTATCCAACATGCTATTGTCTAAATGCAGCTCTATTGGCATAGATTCGACATAAATTGTGATGTTACTATGTGTATTATCATGCCTACTTATCTAACCTTTTAACGAGTGGTATGTATACGCTTGTATGCAAATATATTCTCAAAAATGTTATCATAATGCTATAGTCATTCGTTACCATATTACTATGTTGTCCGTATTTTATTAAATGTGATTTTTCCTTTAGGCGGAGAAATGAATATCAAGCATCGTCATCAAGTATATTCAGTGATATTGGGTTATTTTAGATTCTTTTTTAAGATACAATAAATAGTTTTCGATAATATCGATCTATTTATCCCTTTGTCCTTCTAGAAAAGTATTACTTACGATGGATAAATGACGTATGTACATGTTGCGTATTCATTCATATTCACAGCGCGGCGTTTTTATTTATACCTTTTACCGCTTATCGGCGCATCACGCCAGGGAGCAGCTTCGTGCTGTTTGGTTTAGTTGCCATACGGGCAGCGAGGTAGATGCTCGTATCTGCCGCGTGCTGCCCTCTAGCGGCCGCGCTCCGCCGGTTCCTTCCAGTGACCTTGACGCCTGTGCCGATCATTGGCCGCGCTCCGAGCCGCGTCGCGCTCCTCTGTTCCCTAAACTATGCCATTTGAACACAATCAAATACCTGACTGTGTGTTCTGTGCTCCGCGCGTGCCCTTGCATGCGTGCAGGTGGCGGTGTTATCGTACGTCACCTGTCAAAATGATGTGACAAGCGCTTCATAACCTCAATGTGACTTTATTTTTGTGGAACTATGGCTGTTGGAACGATGTTGAAACCAATTCGAACCGAAATGTGTAAGTAGCTTTTATTTTAGAGATGGGTTCTGCCGCTTATCAACTAGATGACGAAGTCGTTCTAAAACTGTCGATGTAAGAGTATGCACGCATAATTCCAGTCTGAGGTTCTTATAAACGACAACTTCATAACACTTTTACGCTGACAAAAGTCATTTAAACAGCAGACAAAGCAGTGATCTCTGTGCGTATTCTATAAATAGCTTGCTCAGTAATGGCGGTTACGTTAATCAGCAGTTTACTTTAAGTTGGATAATTAATTGTTGAATGTTTATATCGCAATGAGTCTTGCATGAGTAAAAGTGACAATCACGCTTGATAACCGTGTTTCAATTGAGGAGCAAAACACGCACTATTTTAAATAAATTCTTATCAAAGAAAGTGGATTGATGTTGATGAATTACTTTTCTTACGTATACTCCGAAAGTGAGATATAGATTTGTAGTTTGACATTAAATACCTACAATATTTGGAATCTTGACTAAATTCTAGTTTTTTTTATACCTAATATAATGAATGTATTACATATGCATCACACTTTATACACACGTATAACCTGAGTAGCTATGTACTCTATATAGGTACGTATCTCAAAGGATAAAAGAGAATGGAATAGATTGCACAGCAAACTAGATATAGCTAAATTACGAATACATTGAACTATTTCATACGATAAATGAACTTTGATTGTGCACTAAGTACAAATAGATTTAAATAGTTACATTACTCTAATAAGAATGCAATATATAACAACGAAGAACATACAAAAAGGAAAATTATATTAATGTAGTAAAAACAAGAATTGAAATTTGAAACCCATACCAAGATTTACTTCAAAACAATTCTTTAAAATCTTTAAAAATATCTTCAAACCCTTTATTTATTCATTTTGTACCTACAAAACAAAATTACAGTGTAATAAATAACATGGGAGTGGACCCATGACCACTAATGTTTAAGGAAATACGTCCGTGACTATACACTTTAGTAATGCGTATGAACGGAAGTGAGATGGAGTCATTAAATATGAGAATATTGTCAACGAAATGCAGTCAGTTTTATATTCATTTTGTGGACAATATTGTCCATCTATCTGAGACTAGATAAAATGGATTTGATATCGTCTCCTGGTGGATTTTGAGGGGCAGTGGTGTAATCCAAAGGCATGTGGAAGACGATGAAAATACCTCCATTTTCACAACAACTATTATAAAGAGTGAACTTATTAACTTTACTGGAAAAAGAGAAGTTAGATTTTGTTTCCTGTTAAGGTCTTTAAAAAGTTGGGAACCTCTCTTGTAAAGGGACTTCTAGTGTTATAGATGCGAAAGATTGTGACGATGGTTGTAGACATGTACGTATATGTTTGGTACTTTTTTACGCAAAAACTATGGAACGAATATTACATCAAAATAAAATATAGGCCCTACGATGAACAATGATGTGTAATTTGGCCATAATATAAATAACTATTGGTACCAAATGAGTCGAAAACATCAATTAATAAAGTAACAACTATTACATCAACAACCATTATCTACATTAGAGACCAATATTGGGGATCCAGATCCAGAGGCTTTCCAACCTGTGATATACGTAAAGCCTAAACCATGATCTAATTAATCCTTATCCATACTCCTTAATAATAAAAATGCGAAAGTAACTCTGTTTTTCTGTAAATATGAGACATACACTTAACGTCTAAACCACTGAATCGCTTTGTATAAAATTGTACAAATATAATACAAATTTGAAAGCCGAGACAGGACATAGGAACAAATCGGACCAGTACATTCAGAGATTACCGCAATCAACAAACAAACTCTTCAGTTCTATATTATATGTAGATGATGACGATGTTACGCAAATAAAATAATTTGATTACTCGCAATTTTGCCGCATTTCCAGAGAAATTAACACTATTTCACTATTTTTCCTTGGGCTTAATTGCAAGTGCGTTCCTATAATGGCATAAATCGATTGTCAAAGAGACGTTCAATGTATAATAACGTCATTATTGTGCATTCAGAATTGTCCATAAATATATATGACTATAATGTTGATAATTAGATTCATAATAACAGATACTTAGTAACGTATTTTTTATTATCATTGTATAATATTGGTAATTGATAATATCAATGATAGTCATGATAATGTGTTACATGTACATATCTTACGTATACGATTGATATTTCTTTAACCACCTGTTCCACACGACTTCGCTCTCGTAGCATAGTGTTATTATAGCGAATAGCCTAAATAACCTTCCTCTATTAATGGTCTATCTAACGCGTTTTTTTTTTAATCGGCCTATTAGTTAGATTTTGCTCGTATGGAGACAGGTTAGAATACGTGTGTCGCCTACCCTCGTGTACACTCTATTTCTACCCATATGTGTCGTAAATGGCGACAGAGGGTAATTCTGCTGCATAACATCTTTATCAATTAAAGAGAAGGAGTCCATCATTGCATGATTAGGCCAAACTCGCACGGCGTGAAGCAGTATTGCACTGGGATTTTTACGGTGAGCGGGTTCCCGGAGGCCTGTCTTCTCATCCCATTCCTCTTCTATTCCTCTCCCAGCCTCCTATTAATAATCCCCTTCAAGCCGACAAGGCATCTGCGACACTTTGATTTTGATATTGAAAAACCCTAAACTCTATACTTAAAATACAATTATACAATTAGGTTATCACGTAATATTGTGACGAGACGTTGCTCGTGACGTAAAATAAGTAAAAAATTACATTTTAAATACATAATTAATTAGTCTCGGTTTTTAAACTTATTACCGTTTTTGTATGTACTGAGATTGCACCGAAAATTTCTTACATACATGGAGTCCATCAATATTACTCTCATTTATATAATATTGATCAGTTGAATTTCACAATATTTACATAGTTTTTAATTACAATGAGCTCGATATGACAAAATGTTTGATTTATTTAAAACATTTGACTGGATTTATGAGTGCAGTTTCAAAGAGAATTCAAAGAAAACACTAAAATTTCTATCCTTATAACACTCCAATTTTCTTAATATTTAATTAGCATTTTTGTATATTGTAGCTTCATGTTATAATAATTTTACACTACACACATGTGCATTGGTATGTTAAAAGGTCAATTTTAATATATTATTAATTAATAATAGACATCTAAATTATTTGTAAGTAATGTAATCAAATCGTGCGTGGTGTATTGGCACATGTAGCATTAGTGGTCGGTACCTGTAATATATTCCACTTGGTTTGTTATTATTTCCACTATCCAACAATGATAATTATCCATTGCGAAACCATTTTGTTTCAGAATACAGGAGTGTTATAAAAAAACACTGTTGTTTATCTTCCTAATATTATAAATGTGATAGTTTTCATGTTTGTATGTCAATCATACTAAAACTACTGAGCGGATTTATTTATTTAAGCGGATCCGCAGCACCCAGAAATATAATATAAATAAAATTTCAAATAGATTTTCCCAAAATTCTTATGTTATTTTATTTATTAAAAAATTAATGAAAATCCTCCGCCAGAACAAAAACCTCGTAAAACAAGTTGAATGACTAGTTTTTGCCTTAAACACATAGTTGTTGTAACATTAGAAAAAGATATTTATAATTTGTAGCTAAATTGGCTTGATTTAGCTAATTAATGAGTTTACGTTAATAATATTTAAAATTATTGATAAATTGGCTTATCAGGGATTTTATAATAAATTGTTATGGAATAAATATAATGTTGCATCATAAATACAATAATTATAACATGGATGGTTTACTTTATTTAGACTCCCGGTTTAATAGATACACTAAAGTCTAAACGATGACATTTAACTTCAAATTGAAACATGAAAATGTCCAGAACTTCTCAACCTTTCTTCAACTCAACAAAAGTGAGTTTGTAAACTTTCTGAGTTTTCAAAATAAATAAGAACCATCTACAAAACAAATTTCTGATTTTGATACTTGGGTTCTTATTAGCTAACATGACCACGATCTTTTCGATGTGTCAATTGTATTATATAGGCTCACTCCAATGCGTTCACGGTTGATTAATCCCAGTTAATGTTAAAAATTAAACGAGTAGTTTTACTAACGGACAGTACAATATCCTACCAGGCGTAAGTCTACAGCGTTTTTATAATAAATGTGGCGTTAACATTTAATAAAATCGATTCATATCTGTTATATTATGATGTTCCGTCGTTTATATGATCCGGGCCTTAGCAATTCCCATATGCAAAACTCGCAAACACAAGTCTGACGTGTACATCTTCGGGTTTTTGAAAACTTTTAGTTTATCTATTACATGAGATACCAATTAATATAAACACAGATACATTCAGTTTATCAGCCAAGTTTACTGATTACAATTTTTTATTGAGTCCTATCTCAATCGATACGGTTTTATCTCGACTTCATTGATATTTTTGTTGTAAGCTATTTGGTGTTATGTAAAATTACGTGTGCTGTTGAATTTATATTTTTTGCACTATTTCTTCAGAATGTATAGATTTTTTGTCACTTGAAACTTTTATTACAAACTGAAATATTTTATTACAAAATCGTTCTTTATTTTTCTAGTTACTTGGCTTGCGATTGCGAACACAACAATTTTTTCTCTCATGTAGTACCAACTAACCATTACGTTTCTAACGAGACAGTCGATGCAAAAGATTAACACAATACGAGTTCTTACCTACTTATTTAATACTTTTCTTTCGTAATTAACCACTCATCAAACGTGTTTTCAAAATAATTCGATAATTCGCACGTTTCATTTCCGGCGATAAATACATTAATCAGTTCTGTCGTCATTAAATTTTGTTTACAACGGAATGCTTATCTTAGTTCACATGTATCTTGAAAACTTTTGACAGTTGTTGATCTTAAATTTTCCACAAAGGCATTTCCAAGGCCCCACTTGCGTTTGAAAATTCATTGCCCTTAAATTATGACTATTTTGTCGGACAGTTTTGAGGCAAAACAACTTGGCCATAAATCTTCTAACAATTGGATAAGATAATACTTCTGTTATTTTGAAAGCTCTTAAACACGGCTGAAAAAAGCGTACAAATTCTGCGTATTATCGTGTTTTTACCTGCATCATTTTTGTACATATTGTATGTTGAGTTCATTAGGTACTTTCGGTACATATGCTTTACATGTGGTGAAGTATTGTCAATTTTGCCAGTTTTCCAATTTTCAATCGATATTCTTGAAATTCTGCTCGAATTTTTAATTGTATTGATGAATTAACAACTTAAAAAAAAGCTGTAAATATTTTTAAGGTCTCACCAATAATAAGTTGGTAGACTCGCGCCAATTGATGTTATGAGCGAAATTTGAAATTTACTGTTTTCGCCACCAGTGATTGGAAATAACCTAATTTCAACCTATCGGGGTTTTGTCATGAATAATGTAGCTATGGTAAATGTGTGTAATTCTTCTGCAAACGTGATGTGAGTTGTATATGAGCTCTTCGAGGTACCATCGTGGATCGAATTTTAATGCTATTACATATTCCTAGACTTAAGTGGACTAGAAAACGCAATATATAACATTACGTGGACATGAGAATGCTAATTGTAAAATCGCTAACAAGATTGTTTTTAGCTTGAACTGTTGTTCTTGTACCTTATGTCTAGTTATAGGTACCCTAAATATAGACCAGAAAACTGTAAAGTCATTTTAAGAGGTAATAAAGAATGTGACAATCTCCCCTTGAAAAGATAGTAATGGATAAGTACACAAATTGAAATTTAAATCGGGTTTCTTGAACCAATAAATGAATCAGAAATATTTTTGCTCTGGAATACATTTTATATTTTTTTAACTCTTCGTGACGCTGTCATCCTGTCGTCTGAATTATTTATGTGAAACAATTGCGTACATTTATTATTCAAGTGAAAGTTGAAAAGTCTGGAAAATTGACGTTGATTGTTTTTATTTATAACTTCTTACAATTATACTGGGCGTAAAGAGTGGATGATATGGTACCTGCTAGATGTGTTTAAAAAAAATATACATTCGCCCCTTGAAACTATAACCTAAAAGTCAATAGTAATATATAATCCAAGGATACGATTCCATAAACAGTTAGAAAGATTCCACCATTACTAGTCTAACAATAAAAGATGTAACTAATGATGTATTTTTTTAATTTTCAAAATCTCCGTATTCTATGATATTAAGCCTGATGTTATTCTCCTGTTTTTGGGATCTCGATTAAAAATGATGGTATATGTAATGTAATTATAATAACATAATTAACTGAATCGCATCCGATTTATTTCTCAATTTATATTGTCTCTTATTGTAATGGAACATAACTCACATAAGATTTTGTGAAAATTCTAAGATTGAAAGTGTTATAAAACTTTTAAAAAATATAACAATAAAACATCACTATCATTTAGTATTCATGTCATTATGAATGTAACCGACATTATTGGCTATTTAAGTGTGTAATGTGTATATGTATTCGTAATTTCTCAATTGTAAACCGCGAAATTGTAATACGTGCTCCTTTGTCGTTGAATTTTGTATGCGAATTGCGATATCAAGTATGAATTGAATGATTGGAAGCTATTGTACCTCATAAACTATGCATACCAACCAAAATATTTTACAAATGGCATAGAAAAAGCTCGATCGACTTAAAAAGATATACAACTGAATTTTTTTATTTGTATTTGATAGCCGAAACATACATTTTATGTGTGATACAATTATGAGGATCTATAACATCTGTTCACCAGTTTTTACATAAAATTTCCATGAGCAGTTAGCACATATATATTTCAAAATTATCTCAAGACTTAATAAATTACTAGATATGCCACGAGGTTTTACCCGGGTATATATCCCATTCCTGTGGGATTTCCGGGATAAAAATATCATATATCCATCCTTCTTCGGGTTTCAACTATATTGGTACAAAATTTCATCTAAATCGCGTCAGTGATGTAGATGTGAAGAAGGGACAAACATACAGACAGAGTTACTTTCGCATTTATAATATCAGTACGGAAGTAAGAATAGTTAGGATTAGCGAGCAATCGCATCAATTAAAAGAAATTAATTAACGAAGATTTATGCGCTTTGTTTTATAAGTATTTACAGTTAATATAGGCAGTATATAAATGTATGTAAATTTTTCGCGAATGCAGATTAACAAGTTTTATTACAATCTTCTCAGCCTAGCTTTAAACCGGTAGTAGAGGCATTTAACACCATTGAATTCAATTATAGAAGACCTTACAAGTTATACGAACAGCGTTTATTGCTTCATCTAACCCCCTAGTTACAACGCCAAACTAAGATGATCGAAATACATTCAGCCGCTGATTTTTTGTTGATCTTCCAATAAATTAAATCTCAATTACTAACAGGAGACAGAAAGTTTTACACATTTCTAGTCTTTGGTGCTCTAAGATTCCTCAGTGTCAGTCTTGATACCACCTGTTTATATAGGATATCAGTTCTGAGTATTGATTAAGCGGAGTAGAAAGAGTTAGATTCACTTGTGTTTTCGAAATGTATATATATCATAACTGCTACAGTCAATCTTTAATAATGATGAGAGGGATTTGTACTCTTGCCCGGTCAAAACACTCTCCTTCATTATGGACGGTATATGACGCACGTGTCCCGTCTAAAATTGACGACTTTTTACTAATTTAATTACCTAAACTGTATCTTCGAGACATTTTTTATCCATCAAGGCCCGTCGAGTTGTAACCACTAGACCAAGAAGACAACAAAAAATTCACAGTTCTAAGAACTGCTGATTTTATAGCAATTACGTTAGCTCTTCCACTCGTTCTCTCGTTAATTATTTTCTCAGTTCTAAATAAATAGTTCCGACCGACTGGTTTACACTTGTGAATATTTGTACATTTTATACCAACAGTCAATACGCTTATAAACTTATTTTCGAGTAAAAATTGGCAAGAGAATCATCTTGATATTCATAACAAAATACTGCAATATTTCAACGCGGTGATATATAATGTTTTACGAAGTTTAAATAAAATGGAAGTTAACTTTAAATGTTTTCGAGAGCAAAACAAATTATAAATATAGCGCTAATGAGTCACGTAACCAGTGCTCCAAGTGCTCCACATATCGGCTATAAAGTTTATTACGCGGATACTATTGTACCGGAATTAATATTTATCATACGAGACCAATGTTTACGAAGTGCTAATCTTAAAGTGTTGCGTTTGATTTAGGATTACGTTATATTTACAGCAGGGCTATACTAATGGATATCAACAAAGTATTGTCTTTATCTTTATATATTATTCTTGTAAATGAAATTATCCTGTTTAAATAAATACACACTTCTATCTTTCATTGTTGACGAGACAGCATTTCATTCCAATTATGAACTGTCAATAAAATACTAGATAAACAACCGACAAATTATCACAAATAAAATAAATTGTTTAAAAATGACCCAATTTATAGCTATTAAAACCCATATTTTTAATTTAGATCCAACTTCTGATGTGGCAAGAAACCTACAATGATCGCTAGTAACTATTACAAAGAGACACCATTGGAAAAAGTAATATTGCAAGCTCTCTTGCGGGCCAAGAGTAAAAACATCAACTAAAGCGAGTCACCAATCCTTCAATACCTTATAAAGCTGAGAATATGAAGATTATGATTAAATTATTTAGCAGAAAGTTGGACTTTCCAACTTTCTGTGAGATCTTGCATTAAATTTTGGTTAAGCCTCAGCTATAAACAGCTGACGATCTGATACGAGTTTTAAATCAACCTTTACATCTCCTCGTGCACTTGGATTCAGTGGCACGGTGCCAGTATTGGCTTGATTATAATATTATTTGACTATTACTTTTGGCTATCTGACAGTTCTGCTTCCGACTGACTCACTGACGTAAAAACTGTATCTGAAGGGTATTCCACGGCTTTATATATTTCCTGATTAGTTCTGTATTTTAAATACCTTCCATAACATATGTGCTAAGGGTACAAAAAGTAAAATTAAGTCATTAATTTAATTAATGAAGATTCCGTCGCAAGTTGCACAGGTCTTCATTATCAGGAAACATGAGTTGTGTTTTTTAATTTTTGCATTACAAATTATATTCTTGGAGATGAAATTGATTCAGTGCATGATAATCTAGCAGAAAAGCGTTGCTTGCAATATATTAGAATGTTTGAATCTAGAATTATCTTACGAATTAATTTGCGTGAAAACATAGTTCTAATTTGTCTCTCTAAAAATTACAAAGCTTATTATAATTCTTTGTAAAACGTAGGAATTGGTTAGAAAAAAACATTATTAAATCATTACTAGGGTATGAAATGAGCTAATCGTCTTATTTCTTTTCAATCCTGTTTTGGAAACTGCTCAGCGAAAAAGATTTAAATTTAATAATTAAATGACTATAAAAACATAATTATTATCTCTGAATACAAATCTTATAACTGAATACATTTTGGTTCTTTTTTGACACTTCGTAAGTGGCTGAGGACCACTTAAAATACTTAAATGAGTTAATGTTCTTGTATTATTTTATGATAATTAGTATAGGGTCGTTTATTAAAATATCTAATACACATTAAGTTAAACCGTCGTGGACTAACTATGACTATCATGAGGCATGATGACAACCATGTTTTTAAGAAAGTCTTGGCATTCCTCAATAGAAAAGTGCATATAAAAAGAAGAGAGCTGACCCCAAATAATGGGAAATGGTTAATACAAGGCAAAACATTACTGACATTAGACTTACATTGTAATAGACTATTATGCTACGTGTACTAATACGTTTTCGTGTTAAAATTGTTTACTTTCACCAATCTCAATAAACATTTTTATCCCGTATAAGCCGTTTGATCTTTCAGTGCGCCACTTTATTTTCGTCCCAGTTTATTTTTCTGCCAAATCTCTAATGAGAGGAATTTGTTAGTTTGGTAGTTTTATTTCGTCATAAACGCGTTTAGTGCTGGCATAAAATCATCGCGATTTACGATTATTTTATGTCTGTGATTCCATGTTGAAGGCATCAGGTGCTTAAGTGTTCTTTTGCCCGAATAGTGCCAAGGCAACAGAGATATGTACCTACGTCCATTTTCAAAACATTATGTATCCTACTTTGATAAATAAAATTGTCACGGATTTCTATGAATTAATTTTATGACAGCAATCAATGCAATCATGGAGCATATTATTTAAAAAAATACTTGTATTATTTTTTGTAAGTAGTTTTAATTGTAATTAAAAGAAGTTATTTAAAGATATATATATATAGATATCTTACGTAATATATCTTTAAATAACGTTTTATACAATTATATACATAAAAAAGCAGTCAAGGCTGATCTATAAAAAAATCTATTTTTGAAAATATAATTTGTTCTCGAGTTTTATCTTAAAGATTTTACTCCAGTCACATTTAATTAAATAAAGGTCAATATTTTTTTTATCATAAATTTTGAAATTAAATTTTACCCGTTTTTGTTTGTATTTAATACTTTATATACCTACATTGGATTTAAATCTCATGCATTTGTAAATTTCTTTATTTCTTCTTGAGCAAATCACTACATAGTATAAAACAAAGTCGCTTTTTCTGTCATGTGTCATGTTGTATGTCCCTATGAACGCTCAAATCTTTAAAACTACGCAACGGATTTTGATGCGGTTTTTTTTAATAGATAGAGTAACTCATGAGGAAGGTTTTTATGTATAATATCATCCATTAAACCCGTGCGAAGCCGGGGCGGGTCGCTAGTATATCATATTACACGTTTTAAATATCCTTATCAGAATTTGAATTTCCAAAATGTGTTAGATTAAATATCTGGCAATGACCAGCGTATCAAAAAGATCTTAAGACTATTTCATTAAAATAAAATTACATAACAATTTTAAAACTGGATTTAAATTTACATTTATATATTTACATAAAAAAACATATATTTAAAAAGTCTTTCTTATTCGTACCAAAGTATCACATTGTTAACAACACATAATGGCACTCTTAAATTAAAATGAGTAGTGTTTACGTGCCGATTTTAATATTAATTGATAAATTTTTCCACACTGATAGTGCCGTTTCAAAACAACGTAAATAATTTTGAAGGTCAGATATATTTATGTCACGCTGCTTTTAGCTATTTCTTAGCGATGTTACAAAATTATGCAATTTATGATTTAGCAAACTAATAAATAACGGCATTTGTCATAAATATTTACATAATTGATGAAATTATTCCTATCAGCTGTGCTAACTTGTCATCGCGTTTTTGCATTGAGGTTCAGCCTTGATAGAGAGTTATTATTATTATAGTAACTTTCCGCCTGTGACATTATCCCCGCAGATTATAATAAAAAGTACTCAATCTGTTTATTTAGGCCCCGTTTTTTTAAACGCCGGAACGTCATAGTACAGATACGAATCAATCATTAATTAGCCGTAATAATTAACCAATCGAAACCGTAATGTTTAGACTTACTTATAGTAGGATATTGTACTGTCCGTAAGTAAAAGGACTCGTTTTCTTTTTATAATAACTCGGCATTATTCGATAGTGCCAACTACATATAAAATGTATCCTTTTTAATTATCTATAGATATACCTATCACCGTATTAACTTTTATGTTATATAACACGTATTACGTTTATTTATATTATACTTACGCATTTTATCGTAAAAAAGAACATTAGAATATGTATCGACTAATGAACCCTTTTATCAATCATTTGTTTATTAATCTCATAATCTAACAAATAAAGATTAATAACTGATACACAAAATTTTACTATTAAATTACTTATTTGATTAGAGGTAATGTTAATACGTCGAAACTCATTATACTCTAAATTAAAATACTTCATCTACACATATAATAAAACCAAGCCATTTCATTACAATGAATTCCTTAAAAAATAATTGCTATGCAATATGTATGTTTTAAAGACCTTAAAACCATTGTTTCAAATAATATTGTTCTTTGAATAGCTTAACTTTTAATAAAACACCACTATTATTACTTTTATAACAATATTGATCTATTTTACGTTTTTTATATGTTTTTCCTCTTTACTTTGATAAAGAAAAAGAACGTGTACATTGACAACTTTTTTTCGCACTTTAGGTACTTTTTCAATACAAATGACTTAAAAAAACTGATATGTGAATACAATGATTAAATATATCATTTGTATACAAAGCATTCGTGGAACATAAATTATCATTAAGTCATTTTATTGTTTTGACATCTGTGGAAAACACTGGCAATGTATCGATCTTTAGACTTGATTTCTTTTTCATTGTTAATTGTATTTACGTGTAGTTTTTGATTATCTATGTTAATATTTGTCCCTAATGCCCTTACAACAAAAGATTTATAAATATTTATCCTGGTTTTTGTTCGTATAAAATTATTCTAATTAATCATAATAACTCAACACATATTTAAAATGAATAAATGTATGAATTAATATTTATTTTCAAATCGCTCTTGAACACAACGTATTTAAAAATAGATTCAGAGCAATAACACGATAATAATTAAAGTTGAAACAGGAATAACAGAGCTTCATTTGTAATCGTGGTTATTTTCATTCCGTTCTATATTTGTAATACTGTAAATATCCAGTGTATGAGCGGGTTATCGGATTGACCATTCCTGTGCGGTTATTTTTAGAACAGTTTAGTCATACAGTCATACATGACCATTTATATAGTCATGTATCCGTTGGCTGAGGATTCATATTAACGAGGCGTGTAGAGCATTGTCTATGTAGATTATATAATGCAAGCGAATAATTTATGGAGCCGATTTGATATATAGTTGTTGTGACGTGAATTTCAATTAATTTTAGCAGTATTGAATTAAAGACTTTTTACCCTATTTCCACTATTGATTAGAAAACTTTATGTCATTACAACCGGTTTCGAAAATTCATCATCATGTAGTAAACAAATCTCAATTATAATTTTAGCAGATTATGGACGAAAAAACATTAATTTATACAAACAGGCTTAAAACGAGAATAATGTTTGTTTTAATAAAAACTTTACGTAAAGAGTCTAGGAATATTTTATTGTATGTATACTTATAATCTTCTTTTTATAATTTTACTAAGTAGTAAATATAAATTGTGTATAATCTCTATTCTCTCTTTCCCTCCCTGTGTGATTTATTTCCGATCTATATCGGGATCCTTTATTCAAATATTGTGTTCAAAAACGAGTTTTTTGGTTATTTGTATAATCATTTTCATACACATTTCAAATACATAAATAAGGTTGACAAATCTAATGGACGATAACTACTGCGCTTTTCAATAAATTAAATAATTACTTAAAAATGTGATATGTATTTATTCAAGTAATGTTGCATTTGAAGTGCGTACTTGTGACTCAAGTGTCGGCTCTCGAATACCAGTGGCTAACAAAATCAAATTACACAACATATGTCTGTAATAATATTGTTATGTGTTAGAAATCTTGAGCTGGTACTCCAATGCGATTTCCGGCTATTAAAAGAGGCTGGCGACTTTCAAGTGGGAGTAATAATTTGGGTCACCTTTGCTCTGGGAATGCTATTTATTTGTTTATGGTAACATGTAGACACAGTTTAAAGATCTTAATTGATTAAAAACCACAGGTCATAGAACTAAACACTACTTAAAATTAATACGTTAACTTATATGACATGTTACAACTGCGACGTGTGACGCGGGTTAGATATCTGTCCATGGAAGCAACGAAATGTAACTCCCTGCGGCCAGAACTTCTCGTCCATGTAGATGCTTAGCTGGGGAGTCCGTACTCTAACCACGAAGGAGTTGAAACTGAGTTTATGGCGAGTTATATAGTCTAAAGTCTTAGATAATCAGCAACAAACCAGTTATTATTTCTTAGTTTAAGAATCTTCCGACCAAATCTTCATTTTGATACCTTTTTTCCTTATGTCATTAATTTGAAATTAATATTATAAATATTATACAATAGTCACGGTATTAATCGGATTGCCTTCTAAGAAATTAAAAAACATAAAAAATTAAATGTTTGTTTAAATAAAAACCAAATGTATGGGTAAATAACTATCTATAAACCAAAAGAAATAAGGTTAAAAAAGGAATTTTTGTGCGATAATTTGATGAATAAGAAAATAGATAGATACCAAAAACAGTGAATCAAGAATCACGATCGTTTGTATAGAAATCTATTGAAACCGATGTACCATCTGTTCGCAAGCAGAGATAACATGACCAAAAATAGATCAAGCAATATAAGAGGGCGTCAGGCCACTGCAGACTCACACTAACTCTGCATTTATATGGCAGTGTTTATTACTAACTGATGTTTATAAACTACATTCTCGCGCTTTGATACAGTATTGAGATGTAAAGATTATGTAAAGGTATGCAATTTTATAATATTTACGCTTAAAGATGAGATTTTGTATCAATAAAGCACTTAAATTAGAAAGATAAAATTTGGACTGAATGTTTCTGTCGAGACATAGAAAACGTCTAAAGAAAAAGCTTCTTAAATTTAACAGCATTATATCAAATTCATATGGTTTATATTGGTGGTATCAACTATCAAGTTTGTTTGTGTTTAGAAATACTTTGAAACCGATAATCGCAAAGCAGAGATAACATGATCAAAAATAGATCAAGCTATAGAAGACGCACTCAAGCCATTGCATATTTGCATTGCAGTCTCAGCTGTCTCACACACATGTTTATATGGAAGTGTTTATTAAGATACCTAAACATTATTTGAAAATTAAATCCTTTTAAATTCTCTCTTAATAG
>LQNK01000115.1:237349-262404 GCA_001586405.1 Phoebis sennae
TCAATATTATTTGTAAAATAAATCGTTTTAAATTCTTTCTAAATTACGATATTACATTGCACAAGCGAGCGAGCAGTACAAGCGCCATACAAATCAGGTACTAAATAAAATATTTGTGATATGGCTCTAAATAACTGATGTATAAAAACTACATATTGGTATTTTTGTACATAAAATGGATACAGAGATTGTGAAACGAATTTAACAACCGCCCTCTGCCCCAATAGGATCTAATTAACGCAGGACTACACTTACTTTTATTTATTTATGAGCGCAGAGCCTAAAATTCTAGGGGTAGAAAGAAATTTGGACAGGGTTTAACGAAGACCTTTTGAAAAGAAGAAAGTCTAGAAATAATATTTGAAATTTCCAAGTTCAAAATGCTTCTTTACTTATTTTTTATACAAACTCTGAACTTTCAACATAACATATCACGTATCCCGTTTTTATGTTTAATTATTCATACATAGAATTGTTAATTGTTGATGGAACTGCAGTTAATTGAACAACTGCCCTTTCCTAATTCCAAGACTATAGTTTTTTTACGTTTTTTTCCTTATTTCAGCGACCGGTTACGAACATTATTGTTAGGTAATAATGCAACTCCTTTTTTAAATATATTCTCGTCCACATCCATATATTATCCTTCAACCTTGAATAACTAATAAAGCTTACTATGATTAGATGTTAATACTATAGATTTCAGGCACATTTTTATAAGAAATTTTGATTCTTAAAACCTACAATCCGTTGCAAGCGTGATTATATTTTTTCAACCTATATCCTTTTCTTTAGGTACTATTTAGTATTTTTTGTTTTTCTGATACGTCTGTTTGTATGTGCGTGAATCACATAAAATCAATGTATTATTAGGATCTAGATATAGGGTAAATTTGATTTAAAAATAATAATATTAAGGGGTGGCTAGTGGCTACACATATGACTGAGGGATAAATAAAAAATTCGCCGAAACAAACGATGCCGCGGAAAGCACTCCAATAAGTATTATTATTTAAGAACGTTAAAGCTATTCCATAATATAAGCTTATTATCTCATTATATCGTTGGCGTGTCGAGGCATTGTAATTTGTAGCGTTATCATTATTTGAAGAATGCCAACCGGTTCAGACGAAATCTTGTTTCATAGACCCACGTACTTTACACGTCTTAAGAGCTAGTGTTAATATTATTAAAACATTTTTCTTGTTACGTATTCAGTACGCAAAAACTCATTCGAATTTCAAAAACAACTTTTTTCTTCGTAATTTGAGAGAAAATTTCTACAATAATAAATTAAATAATTAAATTACACATCAAACAACGATTTTTTATTTGTTTTAACTATAGATATTCGTTACATTATATTTTAATCTGTAAAACATCTAAAATATTATATACAATTCAATTTGGTTTCGTATTTTAGTCACAACAATTTTATTATTCATGATTTTAACCTTTAGGTCGGTGATATATTCTATTAAATTGGTCAGAATAAAGCACGAAATAAATGGAGGTAGACACACAATTTTTGAACTAATGAAGAAAACTGTCATCTCAGTCACCCGTGATTACGCTCGCTGTGAAGTGTTCGAAACGTGTAAATGATGTAAAATACTTTATTTTAATAAACCGCATTTAAAATTCTTTAAAAAGTATTTAATTCATAGAATAAACTACCTTATAGAATATCTGACCGCAATGAAACAATTAAGTACGAAATTATTTTTCGATAAACGAATATTGGCTGTCACAAAATATTATCATTTTATAATTTACATATATGTATAATGTATGCAAATGAAATGATAATACTATCATGGAATAGCATAGCACTTTACTCGTAATAAGAACAATTCGAAAACCGGAATAAAGAAACCAGTTTTCAGTCATCATCGATATATTGCTGTAGGAACGTTAATTAATTTAAATAGATACCGGGCTTTTTACATTATTATTGTCTATTTTGCTTAAAATTCAAACAAAAATCTGTTTATATGTCTTCCAAATTGGGACTTGTCCATCCATAGATGTTTTGTTTTGCTGTAAGACGTTCAAAGTTGTAACTAAACAACTACCAGATGTTATATGGTCAAATGAAGAAATACAACGTCTTTTAGAACGACTAAAATAGCACATTGGTCATCTTGTGGTTGCAATCTTTATAGTAGTTTCTATTGCAATTAAATACATAGACTTCTTTTAAATACCTATATTATTTGAATATGGAGGAAGCAACAAAATAAAATCAAATCAAATTTTGCTGTCAGATAAGCCGTATCCATATACCTTTTTGATAATAAATCATTGTTATTTTTATTGAATGTTCTATAACGTTTCATCGAGCATTGATAGAATGCGTGATATACCCTTATCTGCTTAGAGTTAAAAATAGATCGCGGAAATTGTTTCCACATATAAATAACTTTACATAACGAGCCGATAAACTGGACCCACTCTTTATTTACCTACGTCCTTGTAACGGAGTATTACAACAATATTTATTTATAGCCGAGTATGTACGCAATTTTCACGGAGTTTCAACAATAAGTCTAGAATTTTGGAACTGTGATAACAATAATGATTAACAATATTCGCGCAATTATATTCCCAACTTCAGTCTTTCACTTCCGAGTTGTAAAATGTTTCTTAGCATTTTTCCTCATTAATATACTCTTTCATAAAGATTAATGTTTATCATGTATATAATGTGATGTTAGAAATGTTATGCTCAATAATAACAGATAACATAAAAAGTTATGGAACCGTAATTCGATTTAAAATTTGATAACAGTGCCATCTGTACTTGCACAGAAACAACTAAGGATCGCTCAGATGTAATAGTTCCACTACTCGCCACAAGATGGCACGTTCAAAGAGATTAAGTGTAATAGACAAAAATCTATTATTAAAAAGAGAACGAAATTAATAAATTATTCTCATTTTTTTAAATAAAAAATATCACGTGGGTAAAAAACAATATGACATTTCTTGATAATGTCATTGTTAAAAATAATTTGTCTAAATATTAACACTTATCTTAATTATCGTAACATTTTTGAAAATTTTCTTCATTAATAATTTCGCATACAAATATAGGTCTGTATCCTGCAATCTTCAACATCAAATAAAGCTGCCATTCTTATAACACACAACTGGACTCCGCTGCTTCACAAATAAAGGCTGATGTACTTCAAATAATACAATTATACAATAAAGATATTCTTGCATTAGCCAAGAACTGAAATCAAATGGATTCATGATGCCCCATACCTAAAAAAATAAAACGCATTTTTTATTGTTCCACGGTCTAACGGTCCAAGCTTTCGCTTTATTTTAATTAAAACGTTCGCCTTTATTCAACTGAAAAATAAAAATTTATCATGAGATAATCTTAATCTAGGATAAAAATAAAATAAAAACACGTGTTAACTTGGAAAAATACCCAGTTTTATGTCTTTACATATTTGATTTAGAAAAGATATGATCGTTACGTCAATCAGAGCGATATTCACTAATATAAAATAACACTTTGTATTTATTGACATTGTGATTTTCCTTTTAATCTATCTCGATGTAATATCTAAATTTTACATTTGTAAATTATTGGGTACATTTTATTCAGAAAACTTTTTTTGAGGTGGCTCTCCATACAACCAAGGGATAAAATATAAAATAATAAATTTACAAATATATCATTATTACATGTCATTTGATAGGTCTTGAAAAATGAAATTGTCGTATTTTATTTGATGAGTATTAATAGTAGAAATAATATTCAGATTTATTTATGTTTCATATTTTAATCGCTTAAAAAATTCTTCAGCTACAATTTAATAATTATTATATATTAAATATATTTTTTTCAATTAAGCTATGGATTTTTCGCGTCTATTTTTGTAAAGTATTCAGATATTAGTTAACCACTCGGATTTTGCCAACCCTTTGTTATGGTTGACAACCCTAATTTAGACTACTGTCGACATTGGTCTAGTATCACGATATCTCAAGTGGTTGGAACCAGTAAACAAGACACAACACTCGATAGTAATTTATTTCTCTGACGCCCGTGTCACGTGCGCTCCGTGAACTGTTGTGAATGTCGATAAGTGAAGGATTATAGGGAAATTACTGTATGTGATATTTGGGAAAATTCCGGTGAGTTGAGATAGATTTATCATCGAAACTCAGTGCTTGATAGACAGATGTCGTAGATTTCTAGACGTCCTTATGATATTTTCATTACGAGTTACAATTTTTTTGGGGATCTGACGCAAAGAAGGTTAAGTAGAACTTCGTTCATCCAATACTAATGGAAACCATTATAATAACTACCTACTAAACTTTCAAAAACATAAATTTCTAGTTAACGGGACGTTTTATTACCAGCTATATGGAACAGTTATGATCGCTTTTTGTGGAGATGTAATCAAGTAGAAACTTTTGAATTTTAATCGTTTATAAGGAATATAGTAATGACGTACAAAGTTCGAGGTTCCAAAGCTTGCGTGACAAAATTTAATGCAACAAAAATTTGGGTGCAAGCCTTGTCATTATGTATGATTGACAAGGGAAAATTAAGATATTACAAGTAATTTACAGGTGGGTTGTTCTTATCTCATAAAGAATCTTTACGGGTCGCCAGATTTTCACCCATTAGCGCCTCTGTCCACATAAAATTTATTATGACCTTTTCAAGGGATAAAAGCTCATTGCTACGGTAGTCAAATTTATTTATGATGAAGTAAAATTAAGTTGTTATAATTCCGAATCCGTATGTAAAAAGGTTAACGTAATTAAACGCGCATATAAACGTCATGAAAATGATATAAATTCAGGTATCATGAAAAATATTACTTGTGCAATATAAGACCGACACGTTATATGCAAAGAGGTACACATAAACGATTCTTAAAAAAGACGTTATAATAGTTTAGTCATGAATATTATTTTTAAAAATTTGCATGCAGTAAAGTGACAGTCAAAATAAACATTTTTTTAAGATAAACGATCTTCTATGCAGAATAAATTAATATGAATTTAAATTTGGAAAATATTTTATATTTTCATTCCAAACCATCTTTCCTTTATAAACTGATATACAACGAAAAATACACTCAAATTCATATTATATTAAAGTAGCAATTTTCAAGAGCCATTTAAAGTATAATTTGCTTATTATATAATTTAATCAACTGCACTTGTCCTAGTTTAAAATTGCAGCTGCATTAAATTGATAGCAATTTTTTAACGATATGAAAATGCTTCAATCAAAAATAAAAGAACATGTCTCATTATTATTACATATTTAATTTTTTTATGGTATAAATTCTAATATAGTATAAAATCGACAATAAAATTTTAATAGTATAATAATTAATAATTACGATTTTAAACACGTATGTCTTACACATTTCAGGCCTACTCTGCTGTCAAAATCAAAAATCAAAATCATAATTCATTTACTTGCAATGTCATAATGTAAATTGATTAAAAATGAATGTCATAATGTAAATTGATTAAAAATGAATGTCACAATTATTTTTATGAATACACACAAGAGTTTCATCAAAATAAATAACAGTCGAACGGAACTAAACTATTATAACGTCTTTTTTAAGAATCGTTTATTTGTACCTACTTGCATGTCTGTCTTATATTGCACACGTAATATTGGTCATACAAACGTCGGCAATTATTAAGATACTGCCATGGTTATCAATTAAATGAGTGATTGAAATAAACGAAAAAATAGTCCTACCATTCGATATGCTCATTGCATTTAATTCTTTGTTCAATACATTCATAGTAACATACGCACATAACACTTGACATAATAGCCTTCTCTTGTATGGGTTATTGAGCACAAATTATCACTATTGTCTTTAATTACTAAGTCGTGTCTAGGACTTATTTGTAAATGCCATTAAGGTAAATACCGTATCCATTTTATACAAACAATGCATCTTATTACCATTAAATTTTGATTAATGTACATAATAAATCGTCGAATTTAAATAACGTCCACCTTTCTATGGACACGACGAAAACACGCGCATATGGATGTTTCTAAATATTTACATTCTTTAGAGTGAGAAAAATATAGGGGAAGGCTTAGAGGGGAAACTGCAATATGATTACACCTTTTTCACTGAAAAATGTTGTAATTTATAGTGGAATTGAAAGAGTAAAAATGTGTTTTTCTATGAAATAGAAATGATTTACAACTCCATCAAGAAGCAACAATACAAAACAAAATATATCTAATAATAATCGTTACCAACGATTTCTTCTCTTGTTCAGTGGTCAGAGCGTCCGTAGGTTCGAAATCATGAAAAAACACGTCTCTCGTCTAGTATGCCACACAAAAATCATCATGTACTTATAAATAACAGTTGATCAGATAAAGAAATTTAACATCCACCACATTCAATAGGGACTTTACGTTTATAAACGAATCTAAAAAAATTGCATTCGCCAAAATATTCCAAGTTCCCGTTTATTTAATAACATTTCCATATTAAAGCATGTGTTTGTCTATTTTTTCCTTAATACGCTCTTTTTCAAATTAAAATCCTAGCCAAAAGTTGCCTGGCAGAGATCACTATACGTAACGATAAGGCCTCCTATGGTAGAGGTCTAAATAGGCGGCCAATGTGAAATTGTTCATATTTTGTATTATTTCAATATCGTTAAATAAAGTATTGTATTGTTTCCAATCCATACAAAGAAAAGCGGATTCCCAGACGAACTTATCTATTAACATGTACCTATTAACCAATGCTATGTTTATCCGATATGTATTATGAGAATGCGATATATATTATACATATACGGTCATCGTGTCACGCGGTTTCAATTACGCACTCCTTGCTAACTGATCGCAGTGGTCATTGTTTTTATATGTTTTAGTAATGATTCAGTGTTTGCTCTTGAGTCTTGACTAATGTAGGTTTGGGATAATTGATTGTGTATCGCGCTTATTTTGATTGTGTATCGAAGTTTTGATTGGCTATTGAAAGTAGACTTTTTGAGGGTATGTTTTCAATATTTATGTGAGTACGCCCGCGGCTTCACTTGCGTTAAGTTTAAGGTAGATCACCTTGTCTAGCTAATGGGCTATCTGTATATGAAATTGTCATTAAAATCAGTCATTGCAGCGTGATTGACAGACGATCATTCAAACTATGATATTTATGATCTTATAGGATAGGATAGTAGGAGATAAACTAATTTTAGTATTGAAATGTTAATTCGTCGCTTCTATAATATCTTTTAATATAAAGATGAAGAATTTAATTAAATAATTTTTTATTTAGGCAAAGATAGCCCATAAATAAAAAAAATCTGTATTGATGATTGCTTCAATAAATTATGTTCAAAAAACATAACATATAATTAAAAGATACACCAGTTTATATTAAGTAATTGGTTTCCATAAATTATAATCTTAAATAGATTATACTAGAATAAATTCAACGTCACTATACTGGTTATATACAATTAATAATATCCATAACTTACTTATGTCTTTCATCACACCGGTCTCCTTATACGCTCTCTTATCCTGCGATAGCTTAAAATACGGTAATTGGCTTAAACCTTAAACATATCAAAGGCTTGAAACTGGCGATAAGCGTGTCGATAATAGCTTTAACCTTTGTTAATATATGTGAAATGTTTTGATAAAGGGATATTTAAAGTGTACTTCGTGTAGGGCAGGGATAGTGAACATTGAACGTGTCAATTATAAACGCTTGTGTGTATGAAAAGGCGAGTAGGAGTCCGTTTCTACGTAGGAATACGGTTGCCAGGATGGAGCCGTCCTAATTTCATCCTAAAGTGGAGGNNCCCCCCCCTGTGCAATAAGAATTAGTAATATGAATATTGTCATTTAGTTGTTCAGGTTTCGTGGTCGCCTGATCCGATGCAATAAAAAGTATGTGGCCCATAGAGGCCCACCTCATATCACTGAACTCCGTGAAAGAGGCTATAAACTTTAACGTATTCATTATTATTATTTTCTCAAGTCAAATATAGTTGATGGCACGTCTATGACCAAATTTAATCTTCTGTCAGGCAAAAAGGTTAGCCATCCCTATATTTATGGTCTTAATCGGAGTTTAAATTGTACGAGCTGAAAGATAACTGAACTGTATATCAGGCTCGTTAACTTGAAGGACCCCCTTTATCTTCATTCACCTGTTTGCATACAATGCAAGGATTCCTCGTTAGTTGTATATTTTATACCCCTGACGTCGAGACCTTATCCATCATTTTTTAAATCGGAACTTTACTAGTATTAAAAAATGCATACGCGTAGTATGGAACATGTTTAATATAACTGAGATTTTTTTTTGTTTTTTCGTTCATCTTATAATTCAGCAGATATTTTCTATCATTTAATGGGACTGAGATCTTTTGACCTAGCTAAGATACCAGTTACAATTCGAATTAGATTTAAAACCTAAGACAGCTTATACTTACACTAATAAGCCGACAATAGAATGCAACAGTTGTCTTCTGAAGGCCATACATGTTATATTTTGCCTGATGGTTTTAACCTTACGTGCATAACCGACAAGCATGGTTATGCTATATCATATTTCGATGCCTTATACAGTTACTTATACTGTACAGTTATATCACATACACGCTAGAGTTTGCTTGTTGGTTATACCTGTAAAGTTAAAACCATCGTGCAAACCCTAACGTGTATATTCTCCATAAGGTTTTCAATGAGAGAAAAAATGATATTTATGTATTTATTATTACGTTGCCAACTTTTTTATTTTTTAAAGAACATTATACAAATTTGACACTTGATATCATTATTAAATTATTTTATATGCTAAAGCTTGTACTTAAGTATATCAGTGTAATAAATTAACCATACAATCCCACATTGAATTGCAATTATTTATTATCAAGGCGAAAAGTCACATCAATAAGGCGGCATTATGTCGAATTCAAAATAAATATTTCTTATTTCTCGATGATTTAAATCATTTAAACACGCCCCTTGTTATAATAAGCACCGCTACTGATGTCGTGGTGAATAAAAAAACCTGTCATTTATAAAATTACTGGGTATGCGGTCAAAATGCCACACGTCGTAAATTTATCAGAAAAACTTTTGGCCTTCGAATTTCTTCGATTGCAAGCCATTTCTTACAATCGTGTATTGTTAATTATCTTTTAAAATCTGTTTTGGTGTTAATCATGCGGTAAAATGTGAGGTTTCATACACCTTAAAGGATATTTTAGCTCTTTAATTGGCTGCTTTTGAAACTATATTCACGTTAATGACAAATTAAAATGAGTAGGTACTATTATATGACAATCTATAATTTACCCTGAATTCGCTCGCATGAATTTGCTACGAGCACTAAGCAGTAACAATTACTGATAACTGAAGCCTATATCCATTTTCCTAAGGCTTTCTATGAAAAATTTCAAGAAATTGATTGGTTCAGTAGATAAAGTGGTAGTTACAGATAGACTTGCTTTCGAAACTCCGAAAATGCTGAGTAGCCACCTCATTTGGCTCCCCGCTACTGCACAGTTATGGCATGAACATTGCATACTTATTTCAGTTGCGAATTCTTTTATTTTTATGATATTTATTTCGATATTTGTAAATTGTTATTAATTGTTTTGTATTGTCATGTTACGTGATTTGTGGAGATAAGTAAATTATTTTTGTCTTAAATTACTTGTATTTCGGATTTTTCATATTAGTTGGGATAATTCATAAAAGTTTATTTTTATACACCTTTGTCAATACTCGTTGCTTCTTTCTTAAGTACATTGCACCAAGAACATATTTATTTAAAAAAATTGCAGTGAACTTATAGTTTGCACTTCAGTAAAATACCACAATTACCTGCAACGCTGTCAAAAGTTTGTACCTAAAATGTCAATCAACCGTTCAACGCAGTTGTTTTGAAAAATTATAGCTGCATTTTCGAGTTTTTTCCTTAATTTTTATCTTAAATTAAATTACACACTTATATCAAACATCCTTTAATGGAGCGGCAGGTCTTCGGGAGTCTCTCGAAGACAAAAAGTTGCATAACATTCTCATTTCGGACGAAACGGGTTTTGAGACAATAATTATTGACAAACCTCCGCTACTGTGAAGGAAAATCAAGGAACATCAAGATATCAGTTAAAATTGATGACCGAATAACTGTCAAATAAATTGTATGTCGGTTAATTATATAGGTGTTTTAATAGGCGATACAACAAGAATTTTGCGATGATAATGTTAAAAAAACATGAATAATGGTTAACGGTTTTTCGTTTTATTGTGTAGATACCGCCCGGCTTCTTTGAGTCGTATATTTTTATTACTTTCAGCAAAAGAAACATGGATTTATTCGAAAAATATAAATAAACGGATACAATACTTAATTTTATTACATAAACCTTTGACCAATGCTCCATACGTTATCCATACCTTTAAATCGGACATTGTAATTACTGCTAAATGTCGGTCAAACGTTTCAAGCATCATTCAGCTGTCATAATTATTGTTTTGACGTGTTGAGAGCAATCTGATTAAAGCGAACGTCAGATACGTATCGCCTTCAATGTCAGGCTTAGTACGGTGATTTTTATAAACGCCTTGACGTGCCTCTGAAAGTATCACTGGTACCACGCTGAGTTCGGGAATCCTTTAATACTTTCTCGTGTTTATCCATGCGATTAATTAACGTAAGGAGATTAAAGTATTTCGTTAAAACGCCTTTCTTTTCCGCACATAAGGTCTTGATGATATAATGAGAACTCACCATGTCATGAGATTTGCCCTTGACAGTGGACAAAGTATCATGCTGAGAAGGTATCCTTTGGTACTTTCTCATATTTATTAGTGCAATTCATGTATTTAATAACGTAACTCAATAAGAAAACAAAAACATTTTAACCAAAACCGTTTTATAGTTATCTAATTAAAAAAAAAACTCAAATAATTGCATTTTATTCCAGTTATGAACATCAGTTAAAAACCTCCTAAAGTCAGCATGGACAGTACTCTCTTTCATATTACGACATAAATACTGATCAATGCTATCAAGAAGACGAACGTATAAGTAATGAAAAGGACAACATTTACTACGGTAATAGGAAACTACACAGAATCAGTCCATAAATTGAAAACTACGTAGCACAAGACCATCTTGAGGTTGTCATGACGAGATCACATTTCAATTACATGACATATTTTTATACGCATAGCCCTAAATTGGTTGACCTGAATTCTACTGGGTCTACATGCTTAACTTGGCTTCAATTATTAAATGACCGCATCACTACGGAAGTACCTTATTTGTCGCAAATAATCTATAACAGATAGACGGCATGTCGATTTAATATTTTGGCAATTATTTGGAGAAGAATGTGAGAGTATGCTTCGTTGTGAGAACCGCTTGTAACGCAAATAAATTTAACGAATTATTTTGGACCTTAATCTAGCCTGTAAAGATCTCGTTATCGCCTTTATAAGACCATAATTTTTCATGAAAACCATTTTCATTGACCATAATTTTTCAGCTAAACTTAAATTAATATGGGTAAGTAATTATATAATAGTTTAATTCGTTATAATGGCTATAATGGTTCCATTTCTGATAGTGCCACCGTTGGAATCCTATTTTCCCAGCACTAGGTATCTATTTAAGGAAAACAATTAGACACGTATATAGTTAATATCCAAGTTCTTACCCTATAAGAGATGCCACACCGCAAATAATTGTTTGGAAAGTTCTAGAACTGCTTCAATGTCTTACTAATAGCTGATTTATTTATAAATTCAACTAGCGACCCGCCCCGGCTTCGCACGGGTTTAATGGATGATATTATACATAAAAACCTTCCTCATGAGTTACTCTATCTATTAAAAAAAACCGCATCAAAATCCGTTGCGTAGTTTTAAAGATTTGAGCGTTCATAGGGACATACAACATGACACATGACAGAAAAAGCGACTTTGTTTTATACTATGTAGTGATTCTATTGGAATAAATAAAAAATTCATATTGCATATTGTTCTGCTTGTAACGCTGCTGTAAGAAAGGAACATAATCCATCACACAATTAAAGCACAGTCGATTCGTCACTCATTTCATCGTTCAATACCCGCTGGCCAATAAAGATCAATTACTGTTAATTCTAAATAACGCGATTTCACTGAAGCCTCATGTAACGGCCATCTTAAATAACATAATTGTGCATGTGACAATGTTCAGTTGTGTTGAATTGAATCTAATTGAGAACCATCTAAAAATAACTCGAGACGCGAGACGGTATAAATATATTGAACTTTTAAGCTAGTGGAATAGTGAACCTTTAGAAGCAATGTTTTAGCCATATATTCATAAAATATTATGTATTGATAATATTCTTTAACGTGCTTTTAATCTTTGTTAAATAAAAAATAATGATATGCCAATTGATACATGTTTTAAAAATACTTTGAAATAATATCAAATTTAACAGTTATATATGCATCATAAATTAATCAAGATTAATTATTGCCTCCTGTCAATATTTCTTAAAATGTTGCATTAGCCATTAAGTACTAATGTAAAATCGATTTCTTAATATGTTGTTAAGTAAAATCCATTTTTACCACTAATTTCACGAAAATACAGGCCAAGCCAGCCAGGCCACTAATAATTGTGAAGAGAGATTTATAAAATTTAAATATCTTCGAGAAGAATATTTTATTATATAATTTGAAAAGGTTTTTATTATGCCATAAAATAAAAAAAGTAATTCTAAATGTCACAAAGAAAACTTGAGACGGTTATTATAAATCAATGTTGCACAATTTTAGAATGATGAAAAGTAAAGATCGTGATCTATAGCAATTTGTTTGAAGATGTCTCATTTTATTTATAGTATGGTGAAAAATGATTTTAAACACTCGAGACAAAGAAAATCTTGTTCATAATAATGTAAATATTTAAACTATCTCTTAAAATAATATTTAACAAACCACACATAGATTGTGTCTGTAATATAAATTTCCAAGAATTATGCATGACCTAAAGTCTTTAGTATTGTAAAGACTGTGTCTGGATAAATGTAGATAAATTGTACTTAAATAATTTATCAGTCGTTTAAAATGTCTTATTCGTGACTTCATTTTACTATTATTTGAATATGTCAATAATAACAAATACAAAAAGATCTATTCATGTGTGAAGAAAATGTCAGTCTTCATTTTGTCTTGCACTTTGTAATATTTATTTAAAGGTTTAATACATTGTGCATAAAATAAAGAAAACATGGAATGATGATTATATGTATTAAAAGTTATTATTATTCAAATTTCTCACGTTTTCTGAACTGTAAAAAACTATTTAAAAAAATCGGCCAGGCCGAATAGGCGATTATTTTTTTTTTATACTATCTTATGTATCTTGAGCGATGTATGATAGAAAACGCGCCTGACCAAAGAGTGATTATGCTATATTTCTATACTCATTGTATAATGCTCAAGCTCAATACGGCCTTTATTCTATTTCAATGCCATTTTTTGATAAAAGATTTACTGTTCAATGAAATTCAGATTGATAGTTATAGACGAATGTAGTTTTAGATTATAAATAGGCCAATGATGATATCGAAGATGTCAATGATCTGTGAAGAATTGATGAATAATTTGGATTCTTTTGTTATTAAGGGTATTATATATTTATAGTTACTTTGTAACAAGTCTCCTTTAATTAACAACATTGTTTTTAATTGTATTGGTTAGTAAATGGTCACGAAAACTTTTTATGAAACATGAAGAAATTACGATTACTACAAAGTTATTGAGAATTATTTACAGATATAGAACAATGTATATTTTTTCAACAATTAATTTTGTTCTAATATATTGATAATGGTTTTATATCTAACATCTATTAACGTTATTTAAGGCTTTTTGATTGGTACGGTAACAAATTTTTCGTGATGACTTCAAATCTCAATCATCGATTTGTCACGATTTTTTTTACTTTTAACAAGAAACCAATGTTAAAATGACAACTTCCATAAAATAATAACAGTTAGGCCTACATATAAGGTTTTATTATGGGGTTGACGTATCCAAGAGGATAAAAACCCCGTTAAAAATATAGATTAAAAAAAAAAAAGGTTTTATTAATAAAATTTTAAATGGTGACTTCGAAGTACTATTATACTTCTTCGTTCATGAACCAGGTGACATTTAGGTATATGCTTTTGATTGTGTGCATATGTGGTATTTATACGACACGCCTACCGGAACCAATGAGACAGGAACACCCACTTTTAACGACACTAAGGTTACCATTAACATATGCAGAGTTAGAAAATGTTGGCATGCATTAACGATAATCACATATCCGGTCTTAGGAGAGGAAAATATTTATTACACGGTTTTATAGAGCAGGGTTATATGTGTGGGAAAATGCTTTGGTTATATACGGTTTGAAGTGTTGTAAAGTTTGATATTTAAATAATGTATTTTAAGTTTCTGTACTTTTTCTGTCACCGATTCTACCCCTATAATTTGCCTTTACTTAGCAACTAGCTCAAGTGTTTTAAACAAAGGTTTAAAATTATATAAAATATCCCTAGCGTTTTTTTTAGTAGGATATAATAAAATAAGTATTTTGATAAGTATTAGTTAATGTAAAAAAATATTCTGCAAATTGTTTGCAAGACAAAACGTAAGAATCGAGTAAGTATATGCATGTATATGAACCGTTTAAAAGTTTAAAACAATGTCTGTTATCTCTTTACTTATAGTCTTGAACTTTGCGTGTTTTCTTGTGCTTACAACAAAACTTCCAAGTACGTGGATATAAATTTAATACATTATCAATATATTTTAACAGTGTACAAGCTGGTCATTAAAACTGTCAATCTGTACAATTCTCAACTCATATCTTTGAAAGCATGCAACTAAATTTGATATGGTTTTCAATATCATATAGCTAAAAGAATTTGCAAAAGTTTGGGTCGACTTAAGTATTAAGGCAAAAATCAATGTAAGTTTTAAATTCATCAAATATATCTATGGATAAACAGCAGCCACATTCAAAATTCGTCTGTTTGTTTTTCAAAAACGATGTTTTTAATTTTCGTACAACATGAATTTTGAAAAACATTTAATATGAATACTTTATGCTAAGTAAGGCATTTTTCATTGATAAGAAAACAAACGTTTGAAGATCAATGTACATTTTTCTTGCAAATAGCAAGCCAATATTTGTAATCATCAACCACTCGTTATGATCATTACTCAAATCACTTACATATTGACATTCTCATTTTACAAATTGTTCTTATATATAAAGGCCTACTTATATTATTTGAATAGAATAGTTTTTGTCATGGAAAATAATTCAACCATGTTTGGATTTTCTGATCGGTTCCGGAATCCTTGGCGCGTTTATTTCGATTTGCTTATGAAAACGTTTGTCATTTACTTTGGCCTGTTGCCTTGATTTAGTTCAAGTCTTTTCTTTGCCAGACTCGTTTTGTTTGCTCAGTTGAAGATCAACTTCCCTATAGTTTTCAACGATCTAAGGTAGTGCTCATTCATAAAAAATTGTGTTGATAAAGAACGCGTCTTTATAAAATTCATTAACATTCATTTAACTTTGAAAGAAATACATTGATAAGACGTTTGCGCAAAATATGTAGGTAAAGGAGTCTCCATAGAAATTGCATTTAAGCAACGCACACATTAACAAGGTTTCCTTACAAAATATCTCGGACCACTCTGAGCACGATAGTCATTTGTTTGTAACACGCGTCTATGTCTGTGTGCGTGAAATGAACGTAGGTATTACAAGTGACCTACACACATGAGTTTGACTTCTGTATCTATCTATTTCGTGGCGTTTGTATGACGTGTCCACATCAAACGCTTTTATTTAAATGTATTGATACGATAAAAATAAAGTAAATGAATAACGCCAAAACTGGTCATCGCTTTGCATATAAATAAGACCTTATCAATGGAGATTTATTCGGGATTCTACTGTCACTATGCTTTTAAGATTACATCGGATATATTGATAAGATTAAACTACTGGGATCATGTGGCCGGCGTTACGTATGGGTCAGGTGATCAACGATCTTTCGAATATAAACACGGTTTATCATTATTGCCGATAAGTGAACAATTCATACTATCTACTATAAATCAGTTTGCGTTCACAGCATATTTGCTAATCGAATTATATTTATGGATTTTTATCTAAATTTATTCGACAAATTGGGGAATCAACGATAAAAAATTACACTTATTGTCAGACATACAATTTTAGTGGATTTTTCAAATTGTTTTGTCGATTTTTACCTGTGAAAGTTAAATGAAGTGTTAATGTATACAGTTATAAAATTTGAAGGTTTTGTTTTCGTTAAAAAGGAAATTGAAATCTATTTTGAACGTTTTATCATAAAGTAATTTCCATTTCCTCAAGAAGAAAAAATGTAATTATTTACATGACGTCTACTATAAAATGTAACACGTTTCCATTCATAATTGTTAGGGTGATAAATGGACTGATAGTAAAGTGTTCATGTATTTGCAGGGCGTCGCCGAGGCACGCGGGGCTGACTGCGAAGAGGACGTTTCACTGTATCGACCGTCCGCGAACGCGCCGCACGACTCGCACGCACTAGCCCACACACATCCTGCTGTTCCCACTAAACGTCACGGACAATCGAGAACTCAGTGCTATATAGTGCAGTGAACAACCGTTAACTCTATAAACCAAGTGATAATCCTAGTGATTAGAGTGCAGTGCTCGGGAGCCGAGTGAATGCGCGTCTGTTTTGATACCCTCTGCTTTGGATCGTCACAGCGCACAGCTGGTGACGATGAGCCGAGGACCGTAGTACATACAGGAGGAGGTGCGCTTACCGTGGCGCCCACAGTCAACGGCGATAGACGAGCCTTGGACGAAACGTATAGAGAAGAGTTAAATGGTATAATGGGGACGCCTAGCGCGATGAATTCAGATTCAGAGAATTGTGTCGCGAACGCGACTATGTCCAACGACATGCAACCTTTAATAGAGAGAATAAGAGAATTGGAGGCGTTGTTGAAACAGCGCGATCAAGAAATGTTGGAATTACGTTCCCAGCTGGACAAGCTGCAGAGTGTATTTCCCTATCAGCAATATGCTAGAGGTTCCAGAGGACCTAGGAAGCAGAGAGCTCAAGGTATCTCTGCTGAGCCGCAGACGAGCTCATCTCTTCAGGATTTGGCCCATCAGACATTCCCGATTTATGACAAGAGCGAAGCGTAAGTACCCTTCATTTATCACTTTATTATTAGTAAATAACTAAACACTTGATAATAACAACATATTCCATTGTAATTATGATGATCACAAAAACATTTGAAACTGCAATTTTCGCTGACTAACATACTTATTTTAATTACGTTATTGGCAAAAAGTAGGGCAGGTTATTTGTCACATCGGAGTAGTGTTCGTGGAAACCGATCGTAATATGTGTGGTCTTGTGTGGCTATTCCAGTATGGTCAATGTAAAATGAGGTCTTACTTAGTTGTAGAAAATCATAAGTGCCCTTTGAATCCAATATACAAGAACCTTAGTGACCTGTGATATATCATATAGCGATATTAAGTAGAATGAATAATTCCAATCACGAAACGGTTTCGTATATGGACATTCACAGCTAATGATCAGATAATTTAATTCTTGGAAATGCAAAATGATTTCTTAATGTCCGATTGTATCTCACCACGTGGTCGCATGACTGTGGTAGACTCATATGTCCAATGCCAAATAGAAATTCTATAAATACCTAGTTATAATTAATATCATTAAACGTGTACGATTTATCTAGTTAAATACCTATATCAACTTGATTTTTCTTATGACAAAATACTCGACTAAAGATACGAAAAAGATTAGAAGGAAAAAGTGATATGCCTTTGCACAGGCTTACAAAAAAAAACTTGAACCAAAAACTACAATAGACAGTTCCGAGATATATTTAACTTTCGCCTGTAAACTAGTCTTAAAATATCACCAAAGTTGTTAGCAAGGAAATATTCCACATTGTAAACAGTATATTAAGTTTTATGAGTAGCTCAGACATGAATGACGAAATATCAAACGATATGGATATATTATACTGTAGTCAAGTCACTTAGGAAACCTGAATTTTTATCTTTGGCTTAAATTATCATTTGCTTCCCAGGTTAGTCCGTGGCTAGAACATTATTTTCCCTGTCGAGTTTATGACAAAATTATATAATTTAATAATGCAACGTGACGATATAATTTTATGATACGAGGAGATCAATACAGCGGTTATAATATGCTTGAATTACTATCGTAAAATTCATCACACTCACGGATTACATTTTTGCTCGATACATGAAAATATGCAAGCAAAAATTGTAGTATACTTTACTTACTGTCATTATATTTGTGAATTTTTGTAAGAAAGCTAAATAAAGTTTAAGATTATATAGTTTAATTAATTTAACTAGCGCATCCTCGCCGAAAAACTGTTGCACATTTTGATGGGTTTACTAATTGACCCCAAATAAATATATTTTCACTTTCATATCTATTAATATTTCAATACAGGTTTTTTCGTTAATGATTGATCAAAATGTGTCATTTCTTATTTATATGACAACATTGATGAGATAAATTGGCTCCTTAGTCATTTTAAGTACCATTAATACAAGATTTGCGATTGTCAATTGGTAATTCTCATGCCGGCTGCCAAGTGCCAAACATGAAATTTGTTCGAGTAATTTGCACTTGTATGAACATCGTAAATTTTGCCGACAATGACTCGGAGAATTTTTAAACAAACACAAACCAGACAATTGCATGATCTCGTCAGGATGTAAGAACTTATAAGTGATACTTTATATTTGACAGTATAATATCCATAAATCTCCAAATAATATTTTAATTTAAAGAACTTTGGAAGCAGGAAATTAACTGTTATAATGTTACTGTTAAATAAATGCGTTTTATAAGCTGTAATTAAAACAACTTGTTTAGTTTTTTTATTTATCAGCTTCTCGGGTGGCTATTTTTAGATTCGTCTGAAACCCCACATATCTCATTAAAATTATAAATGTGAAATGTTACAAAAACTTCTCAATATGGCTTTTCATCAGAAGCAATCTTGGATGCATTCTAAAATAAACAGGCTTTAAATATTATAAGATAAAGTACATATTCTACTTGACGCACGCTTTTTTGTATGAATTATTCATTATTTATATTCCATTACCACAGGGAGGCGGTGCAAACACTCTTACATTGATTTTGTCATAAAATCTCGTTGTACGTTGCTTTCAAGGTATACTTTTATTTAGTATCAATAAAACTCGCCATTTATTTACTAAATGGTTATAAAAACGCGATTCTATCCAAAATCAAAACACGTAATTTATACGATATTAAAATTACTTACTTGCTATTAAAGAGGTCGTAAAAATCACCGACAAAGCCCAATTTTTGTATAAAATTTTCAATATAAGGCCTAGGGAACATAAAAATCATTACGGTTGATCAATAAAGTTGTATGTCAAATAAAGTTTCGAAATAAAGCCATCGATGAAACGTAAGTTGCGTGTGTTCGCATTAAATATGTACAATGTTCCTAATAAACAAGAATAAGGGGTAATAATGTGCATTTTTCGTATAAATTGGCCTATAAAGCAACCTGTAAGGAATTTAACGATGCACACAAAGGAAACCGGCGCAAAAACTTGTGCAATACGAGAGGACTGGACTTACAACTCTTCTGCTGATCATAACTTCCATTGTTTCAAAGCAATCAATTGTTTCCATAACAACGACGACGCGCGATGCTCCTCCTTTTCATCGATTAAACTTGACTCCTTTTTACGTTTCATACCAAACAGTTACCTTAAATTCAGTAGGTACCGAGAAAATTCTAATAAAATGATTCTGACATATCTTATCTAGAACAGTCATTGTCCTTCTTCTTGTAACACTGAACCCAGTCGCTGATAAAGGTAAATGACATAAAAACCTATCGGAATTGTTGCATTTGCTTAACATGCCAAGAATCTTTAAGATAATAATATGATACCGTAATAATTATGATGCAACGATAAATATTTTAATCGTTATCTTTTTTAATAAACAATGTATTTAACGTGTTTGAAAAAGAAACGTTTACGCTACTTTTAATCGTCGTGTTAATTCAATGCTAATAAAATTATCTAAAAATAACTTTATATAAGGCAATAAGGCAACGAGCAAGGAAAATAAAGATGTTACGACACGAATGAGGAAGTGTAAAAAAGTGATAAAGTCATTTTACAAGATCTGTTTCGTTTATGATTGCTGTTTAATTAATTTATAACGATAATAACAGTTCTAAACGACACCGAAATGGTTAAGCCAATTTCACTTCTATCAATCTAACGATAAGACATTACAGTTTTAATTAATATTTCATAAGTGGTGCATAAATGCCAATGCCATCAATTAGGTACTATTTCCAATTCCTGTTCCTGTAAAGAGGCTATTTCCGAATAGTAAAGCGACCACTTCCTCGTAAATGTTTCATCTCGATGCTAACATAAAAACAAGAATGTCATTACTTCAACTATGTCATTTAATAAATACGACGCGTGGAATTTTTAATCGAGATAATGAAATTGTTTAAATTTTAAAAGTATTGCTAGATGTCCTTTCCGTCAGACGACGACTCTTTGTCAATGACAAATTAGTGCTAATTAAAATTCGCATCGCGATAGAACTTTTATCGTCGACAATCCAAAAAGAGTGATAATATCGTAAACGGTGTCGTAAAGTTAAAAAGTACTTATTAGTATGCGACAAAGCATCATGCGGGAAATCTAGTTTTGGTAATTTTGTGTCCTTAATGCTAATACGAATTTAAACTAAACCAGAACTTTCGTAAGCGCGATGTGGTAAGAAATTCGATCTTAAAATGGACTTGCTGAAATCTTAAAGTATAATGTTCTATTCATGTATGGAATTAAATATACGCGATATTGGTATATTGAAATAAAGGTCAGAGTTCTTAGATGTTTAGGAATTATTAAATATTTTATCGTATTAAGCAGAAATATGTAAAAAATGTCGAATTTCAATTAATTACGTGTTTAAACCAAACAAAATATGTCATAGAAGCTATCAGTTTAATTGGGGAAATCAAAAAAAAACATTTCGATAACCCGGCTAGGTGATCATGTTGCTTGCGAATGCATATCTAGCCAGTCATCAAACTATTAATACGTTGATCTAATAACCTATAACCTATCTTATATTTAGACCAATTTACTAGGAACATTATACGTAGCAGTTAATTTTATTGGAAATATTACACACGATAATATATACATCACATTTAGTTTATAAGGATAGATCAAAAAATATTAAATAATATTATATTCTCAACCAAAAATGTTAAAAGTAGCCAACACGATGATGACATAAGAAATACGTGATTTCTGAATTAAACTGAGAGGGTCATGATCATCGTACTAAATACTCTATACAAACATCCCATGGCATCGTATTAGCGTTTATTAACAGTTGAAATACTGTCAAAAGTGTGTTCACCAAGGCATTGTAGCAACCTTCTAGGTCGTCCTTACGTTGTCACACACGCTAGGACAAACTGAATCTATGTAATGATCCTCGTTTTTTACGACATTTTTATTGCTCTCAATTACGCTTCTTAATTCTTTAAACGATTTAAACCAAATCCTATTTTCCTTGTGCCTTTGATGTCGCCGCGCTAAATCGTAGCAGACCGTGTTTTTTTAAACAATAGCATTTTATTGACGTATAAACATAACACGCTTAACATGTCTTTAAGATTCGTGAATTAATTTACCATTTATAGATACCTGATTATATTACCCTAAATTTCCATAAAGGTTTAACGTACGCAAGAAATGGAAAAGTATTATGAGGTTCATTTCATTAACATAAGTTTATATAGCACTAGTTTTAATTTGGTTTGGTATGTTTGTGTTCAATGATTACACTATTTCCTATGTACTTTCATTGATATGTTACAATTACGTAGTTCTACGCGTTTCTTAATTATTCATTTATTCAACCACTAATATACATTTTATTAATAAATTATTAATTGATTTATACATAAATGGCTTCATAAAATATCTTTTATTATAAATATTTTAACGTGAAATTGTTTAAACTAATCAATTGTTCAATTATAAGAGAACTCTTATAAGACTCCTTCTCTGTCCTCTTCCTTCAATAACAACTTATAATTTAGCTTCTCAGCTATAAATACGATATCATAAAAGGACCCATATGAATATGTATTCGTATCACATACAAGCTTCTAGCTTAGCTTTACGGTACTCTAATTATCATGTTCAACTAGTACAGAAACATATATGTAAGTCCAATTAAACAGTATAATACTTGAAATGCTGTTCTTATCCGAGTTGCCTTCGAAAGACACAAATTGTTCCACATTTACATAATTATCGACAACCTATTGCGTTTTGCCAACTGCTGGAAATGTCATATGAAGACGTGTTATCGTGTATTAATTATGATACATAAAGGACACAATAATTATAGTAAGGTTAAGTAGGTTTCCGATAAATATAAGGATGTAAAATGAGCACGAAAAGCAAAACAACTAGGAAGTATTTTTCAGAAACCAACACATCTACATTAATCATCTGTATAGAACTTGTATCTATTTTTCTATGTACTTAGTGTTAAAATACCTTATCCTTTATATTTCAACTAGCTGTCCCCGCCGTTTCACCCGCGTTTATATGTTTTCCCGTACTTGTGGGATTTGATCAAAATCCTTTCCTACCGGATGCGTTATAACATCTATCTATATGTCCAATTTTAGTCCAAGCTGTCAAGCGGTTTTGGCTGTGCGTTGATAGATCACTATGTCTTCTTCTTTTTTTAGTTTAGGGCACCACCCTATAAACAGAAATTCGCGTACAGTACGTTTTGGAGAGTCTCTTTTTCATTTCACATGTTTCGAAAGCTTCTCAGTCAGTCCGTCAGTCACCTTTGAGTTTTATATATGATAGATGAAACAACATCATCCTTATTGTGTGACCGTAGTAATCTAATATTGAACAGTCTCAAGATTCTTCACGAAATTTCCAAACCGATTGTTAACAAGTTTTTCATAATACAAAAACTTTTCCATGTCGTTCGTTTTCGTTATGACAATTGAAAGGGCCTTTTCACACATACTCTAACACAAATATTGGTAACTGAGAAAGTGATGTAAAACAAATAAAATCAATGAAGTGGGAATTCAACACGCGATCTGTAAATCCAAAGAAGGCGACGAGAGAAATCTCGTTTTCCAAATTACCTTTAAGTATATTTATGTGCTATGTACAACAATACATAGTGAGGAGATATTTTAATGTGAAATTTATTGCATGTTCTTCAGCTTTACAGCCCTGGCATCTTTATCTGAGGGCACGTTTTAACATTGCAACGTTTTGCTGTTAAACAAAAATTCTATAGTAATTTGTAAGTGTATTCTTGGTATGTTAATTTTGAAGGAGGCATTCGATTATTCCTTTTATTCATTCTTCTTCCTGTACTAAGTTGGGAAAATGGTCCAACGATTTCTTATTTTATTATCTCTTTAAAATTAATGTACGCTGTCTGTATCTTATAGCAAGATATATTCTTGGACATTTAATACAACGCTATTTAGTCCCTAGTAACTAATAGACATACGTAAACATTCTTTTTTTTTTTGTTAATACATAGTTACTAAAGATAAATTCACACCCAGACAGTAGAAAATTACAATGTTTATCACACAATAATTTTCTACTCGTAAAATTCGAACCCACACCCCCCAGCGCAATAGACCGTTCCACTACATCCATTGCGCCAATCGGATCGGCGATATCAATGTTGTTGCTTAATTTTTGGAAATTTTGTTTGATCATTTATTTACTTTTTATTAATTTACAGTGACATAAAATTATACTTTAGCCCTTCGAATCAGGCCACAGAAGTAATCGTTGTCGCTCGAAGACTGGAGTAATTGTAAATGGAAATAAGTTTTTGTTTCGATGGCCTCATGTTTGAAGTAATACTGTTTTTAAATGTATGTCAAGTGATACCAGAGTGCTATCCGAGAAGTCATTTTATTGTTCAAGTAATGAAAGGACATCTGGCTGAAACAAGACTGTTTTAGAACCCTTGTATAGATCGTAATTTTAATTCGAAATAAAGCTATAAAGATACAACGGTCGTTGAAAAGCAATTAATTCATTAGAATAAAATTCTTTATTATTGTAGGTCAGTGTCAATTTGATATCGTTTTTGCATAAAACGAAATAACATTATAGTAACAATTAAAATAAGATTGATTTCTTTAAAAAGGTAACATTGAAATCTGAAAAAAAAGTAAGCAAATATTGAGTTTAGGTCGCAGTTTTAGGGGTCTGTAACTACGGAACTCCATTACTAATCCTTCGCTGTCTGTCTTTCTGTCTGTCTGTGGCCAGACTGTATCTCATACACCGTGATAGCTGAAAAGCTGACGTTTTCACATATTATGCATTTCCGTTGTAGCAAACAATACTAAAAATAAAAATATTAAGGAGGAGGCTATTACAGAACTTTTATTGCGCGAGTCCAAATCGCTCTTGGCCATTTTTTTCATCCATCTCGCTTTCTTATGACGTGTCTTACAGAACGCATTTAATTATTGACATCTTAGTGAATTTCGTGTCCTTAATTAATGGTGTAAAATTTACGGCTCGAACGTGATCAGGTGACATATATTGCATCTGTAATGAACACTGATCGAAATTATTTTCCCAAAAAAGAGGTTCGTTACAATTTATTGTTGTAGATGGTACAGATAACGAATATTTCGCACGGAAAAGGACCAGGTTTAAACAAATATAGCAACATAATTAGTATTGAGAAGTTAATGATATTTTTTTGACGGTTTAATTAAATTTTAACCAAATATACTCTTTCACACTATGCTATCAATGCGATGGAATAAA
>LQNK01000115.1:262422-277954 GCA_001586405.1 Phoebis sennae
TAGAAATTCGTATATATCAGCGGCCTTGCGACCGTAATTTTTTTAAACTTTTGTTGTGCGCCTCTTAAAATACAGATATTAGTGACCCACGCGTGCGAAGCCGCGGGCGGAAAGCTAGTATACAATATAAAGTTTTATCTTAAA
This sequence comes from Phoebis sennae, assembly GCA_001586405.1. Classification (NCBI taxonomy): domain Eukaryota; kingdom Metazoa; phylum Arthropoda; class Insecta; order Lepidoptera; family Pieridae; genus Phoebis; species Phoebis sennae. The sequence goes on from LQNK01000115.1 coordinate 262,567, forward strand.
CAAAAACCAGGTTAAGTTGATTTTGAAACCGGGTTGTGTTATCCCAAGTAGATATCTATACAATAAAATTCAATATTTTTAAACTATATTTCGTATTCAGTAAGTTCTTTATTAATCATTTTCCTTCCTTTTTTTAAATTTCTCACCGCCATTTTGAAAAATTTTATTACCTATGTCACTGCCACGATGTCTAATGACAACCTCACTTGTCAAAATCAGTCCGTTTCGGCTGCAGGGTGCAAACATTCGGTGAAAAAATTTATCCTCCTTTATATCCGGATATTTTATTAAACAATTATTATGAGTCCATTTAGTTAACATAGTAGAAATTATGCTTTCATATTTCACATAAATCACTGACGTAGTGATCTATCAACGCTCAGCCTAACCGCTGGAGGGATCGGGCTGAAATTTGACATGCGGGTAGATGTTATGACGTAGGCATCCGCTAAGAAAGGATTTTGATCAAATCCCACGGGAAGGAAAACAGATATACGCAGGTCTGCAGGGCACAGTTAGTTATGAATTACTTTCTCAAAGCTTTCCTTTAAAATTCGACGGTTTTGACAATTCGTCTTATACTACTCTTAATTTGAAGGCCACAGCCATTTATTAAATGCTTTTAATTTGAAAATAATCGTCATTAAACATAAAACTCACGCAGCTGGTATGAGTTCATCGCAGCCAGTATCAACCCGTTACAAATAAATCAAAACCAGTTGTTCTATTTAAGCCGAATAGACTCGACTACGACTTGTCCTTGACTAAGCTAAATGCAATTAATGACTATTTGATGTTATATAGTGATATATTTTTGTAATTAGTGTCTGTTGTTGGTGTTTTTTAATGTAATAAGCAATAATGAATTGATGGTTCAAATGTTAGGGAATCTAAACTTAAACACAGACGCGCTTGCGTGAGTTACCAACTTTATCACTATAATAATAAGTAGCGACTTCCTTACACTAAAACTGGAAAATATATTTTATTTTTTAATCTATCGAAGGTCGGTGCAAAATCTTGTTAAATTAAGAACGGTAAAGGCACCGACTTTGAATAGATTTCAAAAAACAAAAGTTATTATTTTTCCATTTTACTGTTGTTTCCAAATCGGCCCATAAACGACGTACATGTGCATACATAAAAATAAAAAATATGATCGTATTGAGCGCCTCCTCCTTTTTCGAAAGTTGGTTAAAAAGTAGTATATCACTCTCCAGCGTCCTATTTTCACACTAATAAGAAACTTTCCCATCCATATAATAATATTCAAGTTTCATACTTCAATATTAAAGTAATATAAATTTGTATTATTGTTATTCAGTATTGGATGAATATTTTTACAATCTTGGCTTTTCAGTAAATTTGACAAATGTAAATTGTTGACATTATTCTAGAAGAATTAATCATTTTACGTCACCTCGCCACGAATATACAATTTGATTGAAGAAAAGAAAGCATTTTATAATTACGATTGTGTTTCAAAATAACACCTTCAGTATAATTGCACCCTATGTTATTTCATATTATGTTTATCCAATTTAAAGCACTTCAAGATTGACATTAATTGAGCTTTATTTTAAGTTCCTATCAAGCAATTAAAATGGTTTAAGGTTCGATTGCGAAAGTGCTAAAAACACGCTATAAAAACTGTTCTTTTATTTCGGTTGCGTTGTTTTATTGTTTAATTATGGAATTTTATGAAAAGTCATTAAAATTGTCTTTAAAATATGTTTTATGTTTGCTTTTGGACGTATATAAAAGAGGTTTGAGATTTGTATTCGTTGAATTTCTGAATTCCACCGTATTTTTTTGATTGAATCATAATTATTATTCTTTACCAAAGTTTCAATTACGTAAAACGTGTGTTTCTATCTATAGCTATGGTTTACAAATTCCTGACTGCAGCGTAGATATATGTCTCAAATGATTTACATAATTAATTTTAATGCAGGTTACAAAATAAGTAAAAACACTCAGCAATTAATTAAAGCAAAAGTAGTGTAAGTAAAAACAACAAACAAGTTTTTTTTACTTAATTTAATTAGCAAATTATAAGCAATTTACTTCGAAACATCAATGGCAGGTTTTCTTTAATAAAATCGGTGCTTTTAATTATTTTTTTTTTAATTATAGTATACTGCGGTAGGTTGAAAGTGTTGAAACACTTGTAACTTTTAGTTATGGACCATTTCATAGTATGTATAACTGTATTCTTCCAATTACCCCAATAAATGCAGAAGGGTTTTAATATTATACATATACAGGCAAATGTGAAAGTTTATATGTTTGTGTTTGTATAACGCCGCAAATGCTGAACGGATTTTGATGATTATATCTTTGGGCTATATAATGTAATAGGATACCGAAAAAAACCTACTGAGACGTACAATGTTCTTGTAATTAGATTTACAAATGTACTTTATGCTATGCGAAAATACTTTATTTTCTTATACTTGAAATTAAGGTACTGTACTTAATTTTTATTAACAAAAGGTAGCAGTGTTGGCGGTAGTTATCTAGTTTCCCTAGTACTAGCTTTGCTTAGTTTGGGACTAGATGGTGTCGTGTCAAATGTCCAGGAATATTTATTTATACATTAACCTTATCAAATGTTTGCTCTAACTAAGTAATAAGCGGAAAAGAATACCAACAACAATATTTTGGTTTGAACGTTAGCGAAATGTTTACATCAGCATTAATTTTAAAACAGACGGCACTAAAATTCCGTGTTTTAATGCGTGTCAGTAAATATTTCTCTTACAACACCTATAAGTAATTGAATTTATGCTTTTTACCTCCGATGTTATATGAAAAATATAGGAGGGAAAACATATTTTTAACCGACATTCAAAAAACGGAGGAGGTTATCAATTCGAACGTATTTTTTTTTGTTTTTTTTTTTATGTATGTTACCGCATATCTCCAGCGTTTATGGACCGATTTGAAAAATTCGAAATTATTTTTTTCTTTTTGCATTCGAAAGAGTAGAGTTCCAGTGTGGTCCCATAGAAATTTGGTTTAGGTCTGATCATCCATGTGGAAGATATTCCAGGGAACTCCTCGAAAATCAACGTGCCTTTATCTATTTTTAATATGACAAGATTTTGTATAGATTTCAACAAGCGAAAGCGAAGAAGTCGGTTCTATTTTTTGGCGAAAATTTTTCATATAAAGTTAACGAAAATATTTGTTTGAACACGCTGATTCAGGAACGGGTCCGATTTGAAAACATATTTTTGGGTTAGATAGACCATTAATCGAAGAAGATTATATGTTTTATAAGTATACAGTATACTCTGGGAGCAAATCCGCACGGACAGGGCTAGTATGGTTTGTAAATGGTTCGCATCTAAAGTAGGGCCAACTAACAACGATACGAAAGGTCATTCACCTTAAATATGACTGGAGTTGACAATCAATTATCTATATTTTTTAATCTTGTCAATTTGTCGTAATGACTCGATCTCACGACAACAATCCTCTACCGTTTTTTTGTTTAAATCTATCAACTTAAATCCAAATATAAATTATAACATCGAAACATTTTTATAATTCGTTTTATTTAATTTACTAGTAAAGAATCTAACTTTAAAAAAGTTATGTACATCTGCTTTTCATGGTGACGTTGCATTGGGTTTGTTTACATTTGGTATCTCTTATAGTTGGCTGTACTATAATATTGTTGGAACTCAAATCAAACTAAAAATTATAAATATGTTCTTCATAAAACAATTTTATCGTCCAATAAAGTCAATTTTACGCTTCCAATTTTATATCACAACTATGTAATCTCATCCACCTGTGTCCATTTTAACACTTCACACACCTTACAATTACTGGAATTCATAAACAACGTAAAACTCAAAATGATTATAATAACGGTAGGTTCGAGGAATTTAATTGAATAACTTACGAAACCGTATTGTTATATAATATGTATGATTATACTGACCCTAGTATAGGTCAGGTAACCGCTAATTACAATGAATGGTAAAACTGTTACAATCGTGAAACATTGTATAAATGTAAGTATATACTTAAATTAATTGAGAAATGACTTCTCGTCAAAAGCTACACGCAAATGATTGAGACGTCGATTTATCATTTTTGAATAAAGCGGATTTTACGTCTTTACATTTGTTTTATTGTCAATATGTGATTAATGATATTTAATGAGTTTAACTGGGAGATAAATGCGGAATGTTAATGTGTTACAATTTAAAAATGTATAAGTTCTTACAAATAGCTTTTAATTTATTTCCTTTTGGTTATTTCTTCTATTGTTGTCGTATATGACTATCCATAATATATGTTTTTTCTTGTTTATCTATATAAACAAGAAAAAACAAAGCAGAAGTCAAATAACCTGATCCTGCCGTTTCTTCTATCATCAAACCTTTATTTCGAGAGCTAGGACCATGTTTAGGGGAGGTGTTTGAAGCAAGTTGAAAACTTATATGATACCTCTCCTATTACCCCGACATGAAACTGTAGACCTGACCTGGTCTACAGTTCTAGAGCTAGCTAGTCTGGAGCTAAATTCTTTGGAGAGGTGTCTCCAAAGAATGATCCTCTTGAAATACTATGACAGAAGTAGTTTTAAATATTATCTGATTATTTATTTATTTATGCCATCGCCGCCAATATTCATCAATATTTAAAATTAAGATAGGGGTACAAATTATTGAAATATTTACAAAGAATCAGAGATGTAAATTCACTACGTAAAAATGTAGATCGCTATTCACCATAATTGTAAACGTGTATTAAACTTGTCCTATTTTAGCTAATTTAAACTTATCATTTCTTTCAATGTTTGCATATTGTATGTGCATTTAATGGGTAATACTAGTCTATATTATAAAGAACGTTTTTGTTTTCGTTTGTAAAGTTTTAACACAAAAACTACTGCTCCTCAACATTGTTTTCTCGGTTAGAAAGCTGTATCTTCACTGAGTGACATAGGCTATACTGTAACAACTAGTCCATTTATATTTACTGGCATCATATGTAAAGCTTATGTAGAAAGTTGTAAAGTAAAGGTTTTTTTATAATTGAGTCAACAAACGCACTCCCACCGACAAACTGTTCCTCATCTTTGTGGGTTTTGTATATATGTATGATATTTGGATACAGCAAATATATATTTCATTTATAATATGATCAATTTATCAATCAACATATAAGTTCCTTCAGTGAGTACAAGGAAAGATATTGCTAATACATCGATATTCAATGAATGCATTGAAGTGTCTCCGATAAGACAGCTAACAAATTATCTTGGAAGTATGTTTATCGATGATAACTTTTTACATTGAGAACTGTATGAATATATTTTGAGTCAAACTTCATAGGTGGTCATTCTCTTACTCTATAATGATATTAAGATTAAAATTTCAGGGATGCGTCACGCTTAGACAAATTTTCGTATATGAATGTCACATACTTAATGTCTCTCTCTTCACATATATATTATGTTCCAGATAGCAATTTTTGAATCATCATTCGCTTAAAATCTAAATAAACATAATTTAATTAACATAGTCGCCCAAAAGTCTTATTTCCTAAGCCTTATGTAAAAAATAATAGATTTTACATATGTACAGTGATAGACCAAATTATTCCTCTATTCTCACGATTAAAACGTGACAAATATTCTGTATTAGGTTTTATATAAATAAAAGTATTTTTTTAAGATATTAAGCGAAATTACTGACCTTATCAAGTGACGATGTGAATAATCGATCGCGGCTTATCAAAAAAAATTAATTTACATCAGCTGGACAGACCACCGCAAAATGAGATCACAGAAATAATTATCCAGTGAACATAAATTACATTTAATTATAGAGAAAAACTTTTATTTCAAAACGTAAAGCGGATATTAAGCGGCATATTTTGTTGAATTCTTGAATTAAAAGGTCTCGCTTTAAGTGTAATAAAATTATTTAGGAAAATGGTTTAAATTATTTCAACTGTCTGGTGGTCTTACCGTCAGTATTATTCTTACATACATTTTAATTATCAGACGCCTAAAACTTTAAAAATTTCTGAATGATATAACTATCTTTACTGAAATTTTTACAAGTACTAGATTCTTATTTTTAGAATTTTAAATTCGCTTCTGATGCCGTGGGAATTCCGGGATTATAAATAACCTTTATGTAGCCTTTAATGTTATTTGGATCCTATCCTATGTGGAAAAGTTTCATCACAATCGGTTCAGTAGTTTTGCGTGAAAAATTAACAAGCACACATACATACATCCTCACAAACATTCCCATTTATAATATTAGTAGGATAGGATAATAAAGCGAAAAAGTTTGTTTGTTTAAACGCGCTAATCTTCGAAATGGATGGAAATTCTTCTTGATAAACAGATTTGTCAAGGCTACATGCTAGCAATACTACGCGGAGGAAACCGCGGGCACAGTTAGTGTTTTTTTTTTTTATAAAATAACGAACACTTTAAGTTTGATTTAGTCAATGCATTATAATCTCCTTACTCTTACAAAAAATGCAATGTTATCCATAAAAAATATTGTAAATGTGAAAGTTTACATGTTTGTGTGTTTATCATGCCGCAGATACTGGGCGGATTTTGATGAAATCTCCTATACAGATAGGCTAGCTGGATTAAGTTATAAGGTAAATAAGGTAAATAGCTGGAAAGGTCATTTCATTTCTTCTTCTTTCTTTCTAATAGCATATACGTCGCGAGTAGAAGCTAGTATTTAATAATTTATTATCATTATTAAAACAAATATATCACTATATCCAGAAGTATGCACGTGTTTCAGAAGTCCGGAACCTTGCTGGAACTCGATTCTTGTTCAGATCAATTACACCGTAACACAAAACGACTATATTTTGTTGCTTCATATAGTAATTGCGCGTTGTCGTGGAACCGAGACCTTTATGCATTTACGATGCAATTATATAATCCACAATAGAATATGAATAATGTGTAATTTATGAATCAAGCATTAAAGAACAATATGAGTCAGAAAACATAATTACGAAATACTTCATTATTATCTCAAATATTTTAAAAATATTTGTATAAAATAGACTAGAGGCTCACTGCGAACTAGACCTCGCGTTGTAATGTATAAATCAAGACATTTCATTTGATACCACATTCGGCTCTATTCATATGAAATCACATATATTACCCTCTCCCCCTCCTGATCTTTGTTACTCCCTTTATGCTAGTGAACGATATGTGTGCGTTGCTTGAGCGCGTTTTGAATGGAGTTCAACTTTTGTACCTATCTATTTTGTTAAATTGATAAGAATGAAAAGTCTCCATATATTATAACTCTTCTAGGTCCTTCCTTATTAATCCCCTTCTTTCTCCCTGATTTATGTTGTTAAAAGTGTTTTTCATATATTTTTCTTGCTTTCAACCATATAAAAGACATCACAGTTTTCTGATAAATAAATTCTAAAAACCTCAATAAACGTCCGAAGGCGAGGCATTCACATATCAACGATACAATGTGCCTAGGTATTATTGGTATTAGACTACAATTTATACTAGTGTTCAACAAAACACGCCAGTAAAACGCGTTGAAATGCCGCTAAAATATGTAATTAGAATGGTTTTCTGTCTAAAATGTAATCATGTCGCGATTACCGTCAAGTGTAATAAGATTTGGAATGAATAAACACGTTTTATGTCTAGTGTTTATGTAAATTATATGTTAAGACTATTAAATAACATAATTTAAATACGATTAACACCTAGCTATTTAAATGTGTCTGAGTGGATACGATTATACGAGGACGAAGTAGTAGACATTGTTTAATGTAATTCAGTAAAGCAGTAGGTTTGCATACGTGTCCTTTTTACATTATGTGCAGTTAAATTCTGAAAAAAATGGATTTTCTTCATCATAATACTGTATGAAGACGAAATGCCGATACATAATAAATGAAAATGAACCCAGCTCTTGCAATAAATGATAGAGATCTCGGATCACTTCGAAATATTCTAAACGCGAATATGTCATCCGTCTGTGTCTATGCATCTCACTTCTCATAACAGTACTCACTCACTCAGTACTCACGAGAAGGTATGAGAAATGAGATGCATAGAGGAGATTGATTTCTGCATCTATTTGTTTTATGACACACACATTTGATTAATTGCTGAAGAATTAATGTATTATATATTTGTTACGTCATTCCTTCGATACAGTTATTTTTAAACAATTTTACTCATAGAGTTCAATGTCGGTAGGAAAGGTTTTCTAATCGCCTACGATACATAAAATACAAGCAGTTTCTCATGTAAAAGTGAAGTAGTAATACTGATTTCAAAAAAACCGCCTTGCAAGATTCTACTTGGTCCATTATAGACATGTCTCTGAAAAATCATTTCTACTTTTTCTACGTTATTAATTCTAATGAAAACAATATTGAGCAGGTGTACTTTTTGTAATTTAATGTCAAATGTTAAACGATTTCAAAAATTTACTCTTAATACAACATTATTGTATTTAAAGCGAAACAATATATGCAAATGTATACTTACATTATTAAAGGGTTTGATGAAAAGGACAAAACAACATATTTTTAGAAGTTACCACAAGTGTTAATATTATGTGGCCCTGTGTATGTTGGTCATTTATATTCATTGCTATATTTAGTACGTCAACGAGCTCGGAAGAATGTAACTCATGACTTGATCAACAATGACCACGCAATCGATTTGACCTGTGCTGTACCATTGTACAAGTTAGAACAACTTCAGTGATTCAAATTGTAGTTTATCAATTAACAATTATTACTTTATGCTTTTTTATGTTACTTTTGATAAACGATCTATAGTATACGTTATGAGATATATTCAGTATAAAATACTTTATGTAGTAGTAAGTAGTGACAATTTAGTTATGACATTTTAAAAATAGTATGCCAATGAAATGTGAACAATAATTACCACGCTTTATAAAAGTGTCAAATCAATCGTTAATTTGTCGTAAAAAGTATATATTATTAAAGAAAATAAGTCAATCCATATTATTATTGACCTCGACCTTGTTATTGTCGATGGTGGTGTCTTTTGTTTGCAACGCCATCTGTTATAGAATAGCATAACTATAATCATTATGTGTAAATGTAGTTTATTAGTTTTACTATAGATGGCGTGATACACAATATTTTTTAAGCTATAAATTTTTTGGGTTGTTAAGAATTATAATAAAAGTTTTATATTATTATATAATAAATTTATGACGGACATAAAATCGTCATGGCAAACACATATGTATTTTGAAAAAACTTGAAACGTTTCAATTTTAAAAGAAAATTTTGAAAGCATTTCACATTGGCTGAAATGATAATATGGTTAGATTAATTTCGGGATTAAGTTATTGTAAAAATTAATAAGTACTTAAACTTAAAGATAACCTAAACAATATTTTTTGATGATCATTAACGATCAGTAACGACCGTCAAAAATATTTGCTAATATTCATTTTAAAATGCTTTCTAGAACTTTGTCGGTAATTAAGAGGGAAATTAATCTTCGTTTGCAGCCAAAGTATACATGGCATATTTTTGTAACAGCAGACGTTCTCCAGGTTTTGGCGTTTCAAGGTTAACTTCAGTACCGGTGCAAAAATAGACTGAGAGCAGCTTCCAAATTAGTGTTTATGGACCCGCTCCTGCACATCAAATTGAAATAGCTATAATATTTAAAACTTAATGATCTTCATCCTACTACTATTATAAACGCGAAGTATAAATGTCCGGATGTTTTTTGTGCCAATGGACGTTACTACTGATCAGTTTTTCATAAAAATTCGAAAGAAGATGGGCCATATCTTCTATATAGACCCCAAATTTAATGCGAGCGCAGCCGCAGAATGTAGTTTATATTCCCACCTAAATTAAAAACTATAATAAATCTTCCGCTTATTGGTAACTGGTATTTACCGTATTGTGTCAAATAATTACTTCTTACGAAAATTTTTTAACTACATACATTCTTATTTTTATTCTGGCTCTAGCATTGTAAATTAATATTAATTCCTATGTTTCTCGTGGATAATGTAGCTTTCGAATGGTGAATGAATTTTTAGAATCGGAGCTATATTATTATTACAAACAAGCAAATTTTTCCTCTTTATAATATTAGTTTAGATTGTAAAAAATAAACATGCTATACCACTAATTTCTGCAGTTAGTACATACTTGTGGTTACTTGTACTTGTCATTAGTTTTTACCTTCCTTACCGTAATAATGTCTAACCTTCTAACATCCGCCTTTTGCATATTAAATACTAGTTGTGCGCCGTAGTTTTTACCCCCGTACTTCCGTTTTCATGAGATTTTTGGGACCTTTCTCGGGTTTCAAACAATCTCTGTACAAAATTTCTTCCAAATCGGTTCAGTGGTTTACACTTGAGAAAATATAGGAAAATATTAATAAATTGTGTATATTTAAACGAGAGAACTTTTAAAATTTTATTAACGGATTTTAAATGCGTACATTTTTTTGTAAGCCGACGCGAATTATTGAACATTTAACAGCGATTGGCGAGTACATTCAAAACGTCGGGTAAATAATAATGTAAAATAAACTGCGTTTAAAATCCATCAAAAAGCATTTTTATACAAAGCTGGTCTTATATTACCTAAGAATAATTTTTCAATTTGCAACGAAATTTTTGTAAATGCTATACTAACCGCATTTAATAATATTATATGTAACAAATACACAATTTGTACTTGCCATATGTTTTTCCATTAACACCAAGCGTGATATATTTGGTCGCAGAAATCAATCAAAGGAGTTCGAAATAGGTCCATCAAAGTCGCAGAAGGCTGATTTTGGCGCGCGCTCCACTAGTCTGCTAGTTAACCCGCGTTGCCTGATGCAAACGTACGTTAGGCACGCAAAAAAGTTCGCGTATTTTTGCGGTGTTTAGAAGTTTGTTTACGTTTTTATTTTTTGTGCTACGACAAATTTGCGTACAAATTTGTATGGTTGTTATTATGTATTTTTGCTATAGCAACATTTTTGTGTTTAGATTTTATTAGTTTTGATATACAACTGATTTTTTTAGAATAAATAATACTGTGGTTAACACATGGTGCATTATAGAACGTTTTTATTCGTAGCGGATAAACCTTGCTTTTTAGTTATGACTTCAATTTTCGTGACGATAATAAAACAGCATGACCTACAAGTAAACTTTAAAAGATAGCATCATGGGACAAATTAGACGACATATAATGCTTGTTATGTACGTGTTATGTTCGCGAATACTTGTTTCAAATTCACAAGTGGGTGTCTATTTTGCGAGTGTATTTGATTTAACAATCACGAGTATCAATGTTTTTTAATCTTTAAAAATTCGGTGCAAAATCTTGTTTGATTGAAGATAGGTACAGGCACCGACTTTAAGTAGATTTCAAAAATAAAATGAAAGTTATTTTCTGCTTTTTATGGTGAGGAAGTCGGTTCAATTTTTTACAACTTATATTTGACACTAGCTTTTGTAGAATTTTCTTGTGTTTATTTATTAACCGCGTTTGAAATTCATTGTTACATATTTATTTTTATTTCAGTTGAAATGACGAAGCTTTGGATGTTAATGCGTTCACTTTAATATCGTCCTTTAAAATAATGATTTATTTCTTCATAATATTTAAGCAAACTCTCATTTTCAGGTTTTAATTGATCGCCATGGCAACAGTGGATGTACACTTTAATATTAATTTTGTTTCTAAATAAATATAATCAGGTTTAACATAAACGTCGATCATTTTTGTAAATAAACGTTTGCTACTCTATGTTTACTTAGATGTTTTAGTGTGAAAAAATAGTTAAAAATTTAGCTAGTAGTAAGCGAACGTCCTTGTGAACACACTCGTAAATTTATAGAAAATTCGATAAGTTGCCAAATATTTACCAATGTGCTAAACATCTAAATCAGACAACAATAAAGCAAAAAGCATTTTAAAATCTATACCATTAAAATAAATAAATAATTTTAGAAAACACATACTAAATATTCAAAGCAAGTTTATTTGCTTATTCTACGTGATCTCTTAACGTAACGCATCACTAACTTCCCATAGTATCGAGGACTTCCGGGCTGCAATGCCAATATAATTCTATTTATAGTAAAGAAATTATTTCTGTAAAATGATAAATAGCTTATTGTTCTCCGTAAATTAAAATGATTGCGCTAATATCCTGATCTATGGTATTTTAATTGTTGCTTTTAAATGATTGTGTTTATGACTCCGATGACGATTTTACTGAACTTTATTTATTTATTTATTTATTTACTTATTTATTTATTAATACACTTTATTGTGTTGAGAAACACAAAGCATAACATTTAATTAAACTTTTAAAGTTTCTTACATCTAATTTCCCAACAGAGTAGGCGGCCTTATCACTCTGTAGTGATCTCTTCCAAGCAACCAACTATAAGGGGTAAAAGGAAATAATTTGATGAAAATAACATTGATATTTTCAAATCGGTGTTTTGAATAATTTGATGCATGTTTTCGGTAAAATAAAGTCTATAATAAACTAAAAATTGAATGTTACTCATGTCATCTTTCAAAGGACGTGGTATCATAATTTTTTTTATTTAAATTATATGATTGTGAATACAATGCCTTGCAACAACGCTTACGATTCAACAGTATTAAACAGAAAGTTATTAATAAGTATATATATATATTAAGAGGTAATTAATATATCGGCTAAAAATAAGTCTATAAGAAAAATTAACAATGTATGAGAAAACTTTATTTAATTACAACAGGTTTTGAAAATTCACCATCAACAATGTATGGCTATAAAACGATAAATTTGTCATTGCTGAATTAATACATTATATTTTAAAGGAGATTTGTATTGAAGATGTATTTTTAGCAATTATATTTTAGCCAATTGCATAATAACATGTCGAGTCTTAGCAAGATACGTAGTCGTGACAATTTAAAGCCCTGTGACGAATTTTCAGTGTCATTAACATCGAAATACCACATGCTCATTTTCCTCTTGTAGTGACGGCTGGTTTTTTACACTGTGACATTGTACACCATTAATTAGTGTCAAGGTATCGCACTCTTAGAAAGTAATTTTAAGTTCTTAAAATTGTAGGAGGATTTCTTTGAAAATCGTACGGATAATTGAGATAAAAAATTGCGTCTTAATACTAAATTTTATTTTTATACAGTTTCGTAGTTCTTTGGTAAAAATATATCTTTATTCTATAGAGTATAGACTATACTAATATCCATACTGATATTATAAATGCGAAACTTTGTCTGTTTGTTTGTCTCTTCTACATGCTTAAATAACCGATTTGGATGAAATTTTGGTCAAATATTGTTTGAAAACCGAGAAAGGACATAGGATAGGTTTTATCCCGGAAAGCCCACGGGAACAGGAGATATACGCGGGTATAGCCGTAGCTAGTATAATAATATAAAGCTGAATAATTTGTTTGTTTGAACGCGCTTATCTCAGGAATTACTTGTCCAATTTAAATAAATCTTTTTTTGTTAGACCATTAATGATTATCCAGAAAGGCTATATATAGACGAAGGAGACTCGCGCGGAAGATCAAGTAAATAATAAATTTTACCCTAAAAGCAAGCCTTAAATTGATTAGATGTATTTAAATATGACGTATTCTAGCGACCAAAGCAGTCCCTAAATAGCCATACCTTTTATCATTAAGCGAAAAGTACACCAAAATGTGTCAACTTCATTACGTAATCTGCCCTAATGGTTTCGGGTGTTTCTGTCACGATAGTGTCAGACCCATAAATAGCATTAGTCGGCTGTCACGGCTTGCGGCTTAACACGTGACGTCAGAGAAGATTAGCTGGATTTTCGATTTTTTTCCAATTTGGAGATAGTGTTTTACACAGATTAGAGAATAAAAGGCAGATGGAGTGTTCCGAAGACGAAGGAGTGTGATGCTAACTACACGATGCCTGTGAACTTAGCAGAGCATTTCCCAGCAGAGCATCAAATGATGAGAGTTCTCGTCGCATGCGGATAAGTTCTATAGTTCCTGATAGTTTTTAGAATTATTTTTTGCTTTTTTTGGAAAAAAATGGATTTTAAAAAATGCTCTGCTAACTTCCGGAAGCTGGCAGAGCATTTCAGAAAAGTCAAAACAAATAATTGCTTTTCTTCAATTTCTTATAGAGAATAATTAGTTCTATAGTTCTCAGTGCATAAATGATTTATACCTGTCTCTTTTATTAAAAAATATTAATTGAAAAAATTGAATTTAAAAACTATTCAATTTTATTCCTATGTGTACGGAAAAATCTGAAATAAAATATTTTTATTGCCTTGACAAGCTAGAACTCTTTAGTTCTTAATTAAATAGTTTTAGCTATAGCTAAACAATCTCTTAAAATATATATAACTCGCAGAAAAAATCAGCAGAGCAGGGTCGAAGATAGAAAAGTTAATCAATTTTGTAAGTTTCAAATAAAAAAAATCTAAATACTATTTTTCCACGATGAGCATAAACGAAAACACTTCGGTTTTTTAAACATTAACATAATAGCTACAATCTAAATGCAATCACGGACTGAGAACTATCAGTAAAACACCAGCAGAGCAGGGTCGAAGATAGAGAAGTTGGGAAATTTCCTATATGTCATAAAAAAAGTCATAAAATATTTTCCACAGTGCTAAGGAACGGGAACTCTTCAGTTTATCAAATATTAGTATAATAACTATGATTTAAAGGCATTCATAAACCCAGAACTATCATTAAAATATCAGCAGAGCAGGGTCAAAGATAGAAAAGTTGAGAAATTTCCTATGTGTCATAAAAAAATCATAAAATATTTTCCACACTGCTGAGGAACGGGAACTCTTCAGTTTATCAAATATCAGTATAATAACTATGATCTAAAAGTATTCGCAAACCCAGAACTATCATTAAAATATCAGCAGAGCAGGGTCAAAGATAGAAAAGTTGAGAAATTTCCTATGTGTCATAAAAAAAAATCATAAAATATTTTCCATATTACTCAGGAACGGGAACTCTTCAGTTTTTAGAATAAAAGTATTATAACAATAATTTGAAGGCATTTACAGACCCAGAACTACCAGTAAAACACCAGCAGAGCAGGGTCGAAGATAGAAAAGTTTAGAAAATTCCTATGTGTCATAATAAAAATCATAAAATATTTTTCACACTGCTGAGGAACGAGAACTCTTCATTTTTTCAAATATAGGTATAATAACTATGATTTAAAGGCATTCACAAACCCAGAACTATCATTAAAATATCAGCAGAGCAGGGTCAAAGATAGAAAAGTTGAGAAATTTCCTATGTGTCATAAAAAAAATTCATAAAATATTTTCCATATTACT
>LQNK01000115.1:279924-341632 GCA_001586405.1 Phoebis sennae
GGCTCCGAAACTACTGAGCTGATTTGAAAGATTATTTATTACTTTTGGAATCTTAATTTATCCCTTATGACCATAGACGATATGACACTATGCTTCGGGAGTCAAGCCGCCCGGAACAGCTAGTAGTATCAAAAAGTCATAAAAAAGGGAAATAGTCCATCAAGAAATACAATACATATTATCAAGTATGGTTTAAATTTATCAATATTATGTTAAATTGGAATTGAAGCACAAATTAACTACTGGCTTAAAAAGAGGTAAACTCTTCTATCAGTGTAGCTGAACGTGAAATGACTAACACCTGTAAAATCTATATCTCTTTATCTGAAATCTCTCGATAAAAAACCGTAGCAACATTGTTTATGGAAAATAAGATTGTGAACGTTACTATGTAGTTCTGGATATTGGACATATGAATATCGGGAACAGACGTAAACCTGGATTTTAAATAATAAATTTATTATACCATACGAAAATAGTCGTAAAATATACATTTAGAACTTCTAATAGTTTTATAAAATAAACAAACATACAAGAGTTTAATGAACAGTACGGAATCGAAAACTCTGGTTTGCGTATCGTGCTTAAGATAATTTAAAATTAGTGGAATCCATTATGAAACATGCAAAAGTAACTCCTCCTACCTAATGCAAAAAATATGTTATCGTAAGTGGCATTTACATACTTATTTAAAGTGATTAAAGTGATAATCGAATGTTTTAATGATAGGCTCTTACACCACATCTGGTTTAAAGATCATAGATAAATCATACATTAGTTTAATTTATTGATGTTATGAAATTATGCGTTAAGATCAAACAAGCTTTTAATCAAATCCGTTTATAATCTGCTGACATTGAATTATATTAATCTTTATTGGCTTAACTGAAATATGGCTTTGGGTTTTTTAAAATATAATTCAGTATGTACTAATGTTAGTATAGATCACATAGATATTTGCTGATATTAAAAAACTGATGAGTTTTTTTGTTTGCATGCGCTATTCTCAGAAAGTATTGACTAAATTGTAATTGATTTCATGGTCCGATTTGAAAATGATTTTTGTGCTATATAGACCATTAATGGAGGAAGGCTTATGGCTATTTATCCTATAATTATCTATAGGAGCGAAGTCAAGGCATAAGGTTACAATGACTTCAAAATCAAAAATTTTCAAGTAAAAAGCACTGGTTAATTAATGAAATATATTTAAGTAACAGATATGCTGAATAAATACTTCGTAAATAAATATACATTAATTTAAAGCCAGCCAAGTGTAAATAGGTATTTGTTGTTATAGCGGCAACGGAAATACATAGTTTGTGAAAATTTCAGCTTTCTAGCTATAATAATTTATGAAACACATCGAAGGCTCAGTAAGTTTTTACCTTTTAGGTACTAGCCCCCTATTCAAAAATGCGAATCGGATGGTAAAGTATCGAAAATCGGAACAAGATTCATACAACGTCTTAGTTTCGACCCGTATCGGTTTTGTGAATCAGTACCCTGAACCCTAAAAAGATGTTAAATGCGGTGTTTTTAATGTAGACAATTCGTCTTACAACTCAGGTTAAATGAGTAATATTTCTATTTTTACGCCGCTATATTTTTTGAATCGGTAGCCTCATATTCTGGGCATTCCTCCAACATAATATCGGGTCTAGGACGTTAGACTAGATTTCATGTTTACCTGTATAATATTACCTGTATATGTAATATTGATGAATGTCAGTTGTAATATGATAAGCTGTTATCAATAATGATAGATAACAGTCCAGAAATAACTAAATTTCAGTAATCTTGAGTTTTTACGGGGCATTAATGATATGATCGATCACGTTTTTACGAAATACTTTATGAATCTTCCTTTTATCGTGTACATTTATATTTAGAAACTGTTCATAGTTAGTCAAAACCGAATGTAGTAGTATTTGTAAATGTTATTTTTAAATTATGTATATTTAAGATGCTATGTTGAGGATTAATCTATATGTCCATATTTGCGTTCCAAAATTATTTTATTTAATAAAATATGAATAAATATTAAAACTATCATTCATCTTATTTAGAACATTTTTTACGACTCTCCAAAATGAAACTTTCTTGCATAGAATATTATTTAAATTGAACAATACAATTGATATCCAATAATTTGTAGTATTATAAAATCTATGTTGTATTATTAAAATTAAGAGCACGTGTGGCCTAAATTATTCTAGTTGACCTTTTAATTAAAAGTATAAGGCGTTTGCCGATACGTCAACTAGATTGCTTCGAGACCTCATGATTAATTATTTATATCCACCCACATGCAAATACTTGTAATTAGAAAAATATTTCTAGCAGACTGATTTATTATTTCGTTTTTAATAGCCATATATTGCAATATGTGCAAGGACTTTATAAAGTTAAAAACACAAATTTACAAAAAGTTGAAGTATCGCAATCGTATCGTAGAAACTCAGGGCAATTTGTTATTATTTGGCAAAAATATTTTAACTTCAAATAAGGCTTGTTTAGTTGCTTCTATTCTATTTTTAGCTGTAACGGAATATTAAAATTTGTCCTCTGTTCATTATATCGTTAGTCATATTTCAATAAACACCAATTAAACGTGACAGACGGGCGACGACGTAGTGGTTTGTATAAAAAGTTGTGCTGCCACAGTGCTGTGTCATTGAGTACTGTACAACGATGTATTGAGAAAGAATTATAGACAGGCCTGATGTCATGGCACCTTGCATAATATTAAAGAGGAAACAATGGATACATTTAAAGTCGAACCGAGCTAAGGTGTGGGTGTTGTAAAAATAATCTCAAACTTCCATAATTCATCTTTTACACAGTTTTAAACACAAGTTAGTCTTCATATATCCGGAATTTTCAACACAAGATAAGACGTTGGTTTATAAATTTTCAATATCGACTAGAAATGAGTAGACTAAATTTACACTCTTTGCTTAATATAAGTGCCCTGTATTTTCCTTTATCTGCTCCTATCGATGACACAGCTGATAGCAAAAGTACATTAATAACAGTGTAGCTTGACTCGGCGATTTCTATAAACGTAGATTTTAAATTCAGTGCCATAATCGTACAACATGTTAGTTTCCAGTGTGTGAGTGAAATAAAACTCTTAGAGTGATTTAATATCTAGTGATCATGTCGCACACACATACAACTCAGTGTAAAGTGGACCATTACTATAAGCTGGAGAAGAAGTATATGGACATGAAAAGGCTGGTGATGGAAAAAAATGAAGAGTTGAAAAAGCGGGATAAAATAATAGCAATGCTCGAGAATGAAATCGACGATCGAGATGTAACCATACGATACTTAAAAAACGAAATAGATAAATTTCGGCAAGTCGTGAAACCGTTAACGAGACAGATGATCGACATGAAAAGAAACGGTGTGGAGGTTGAAGAGGAATGCTTAGTGATCAAGTCACCTGGTGTTGAGAATACTAGAGTATTCCGTTTAGGAGAACCAAGACTTAAAAGAACTGCCATATCTGCAGAACCTCTATCCTCGCTGACGCAGGATCCTGAAATGAAATTGGTGAAGATTACTAAAAGTTTGAAGTGAGTATTAATTAGAGTTAGTCCTGGACGGTAGGAAATTATTGAAGATAAGCTTTACTATAACAGATAAGACGGATAAGTTTTTAATTACAGAAGCGTTAATAAAACCAGTTGAATTTCTTAAGGTACTTACATAAATAAGATACATTTAATAATTTTGTTTATCTCTAATCAGAAATTGCTCAATTTTATAACCTAAACCGTTGCCTAATCTTAATCCTGAAGGCCACAAACAAGATCATTTTTGCGATCGCACGACCGCGTATATTCCATTCAACGATCGCACGACGCTATAAATCTCTTATAATAAATACGTGCTGTAGTACATTTGTATCGTTATCCATCAATCAGAATTTCTTTCTCAGCTATGGCTACGG
The DNA here is from genome assembly GCA_001586405.1 of Phoebis sennae. Classification (NCBI taxonomy): domain Eukaryota; kingdom Metazoa; phylum Arthropoda; class Insecta; order Lepidoptera; family Pieridae; genus Phoebis; species Phoebis sennae. The sequence continues at coordinate 283,886 of LQNK01000115.1, forward strand.
CTCGAGGTCGACGTGTGTTAGCCGGAGTGCCTTCGTATGGCTCGCATTTGGTATAATTACGTTCGAACTTTATTGCGTGTCCTCGCCTTTGGCTGACACGATTCATGACATGAATGCAACTGACTGATTTGATGAGTTCAGCACGCGGAAAGTTTGACGTCTTTAATAGAAACACAATACCATCTTCTTGAGTTTCACGATAAATTGATTTTTCATTCAAATTTCTACGTTAACGTCGGGTTTTTAAAAATTCTCTACATTATGCATTTTGGCAATTACCTTAAGTATTATATTTTAAATATCTGTTAGTTACTCATTTCAATATTTTGGTGTTGTTTGTTTATTTTTCTATTCCATATTTATGATGTGATATCGTTACTCTATATTTTTATATGAAAGATGAATAATTTTCAGACGAGTCTTTGAACTCTAAAGAAACTTAACGAAATATTCAAAGTAGTAAAATTTAAAACACAATAAAAATTGTATTCATTTTAATTTTCAATAAGGATAAATAATTATGTCATTCTGTGCGCTTCATAAATCCCACTAATATTATAAATGCGAAAGTTTGTGAGGATGTGTGTATGTATATTTGTTACTCTTTCACGCAAAAAGTACTGGACCAATTATGATGGAGCTTGGTATACATATAGGTAAAGGTTCAGATTTACATATTACTACACTACTTTTGATCCCGGGGTTGACACGGGATCAGAAGTTAAATCGCTAGTAAATATAATAAAATTTTCTTTAGTGATGAAGGTTTATTTCTAATTTTAGCCAGAGTAGGTATTCTTTCGGTTACGTTGATCTTTTGACATTGATTTTTATGACGTCATTAAAATTATGGATGAGTAATGTTATCTATATTTATGTTGACAGAGACGAGACGCTTCGGTGAAATATAATATAGACTATAGTATTTTTTGGATTTTTGTTTGTTACTTATAAAATACTTTGTGGAAATAATTTTTTTTTATATTGTACCCATACTAGCTCTTGCTCACGGCTTCCCTCGCGTTTAATTCTGGTTTTAATAGCAATAAAAAAATCTTATAGGTGATAATATCATAGATATATATTGTATGTTATAATCTAAAAAAATAATTTAGGAAGGCATTATGCTACGGAAGCGAAGCCGCTAAGAACAGCTAGTATAAAATCTAACTGCGAATTTAAGAAGCAACTATAAGATGGGATAAATAAAATATATAAATATTCGGAGACATTTAACACTATGGCATTCTAGTCCCAATATGAGCAAACCTTGTACTATGGAAACTAGATAACTTATAGACATACTTAAACATATTTTTTTTTGTAAATACATACATATTATAAATAGATAAACATCGATACAGTAGAAAATAGCAATGTTCATCATCAAAATTTTGTTCCCGTGGGGATCGAACCGACCCCCCTTCGCCGCAATAGATTGTCATATCCACTGCGCCAATCGGGTCAAACGGAATTAAATACCGACTTGTTCGCGATTCATTGCTTTAATTTGTTGTCATTTAAAGGTTATTGTCATTAAACTGTCTTATTTAGAGCAGCCTTGGTTATAATTACTATTGTGTCTGTATGCATGTAATTTGTTTTTAATGCTAATATCATAAATGCAAGTGTTTGTGAGCGTATATGTGTTATAAATGTTATATTTGTTACTTCTTCACGCAAAAACTACTAAACCGATTATGATGAAACTTGGTATACATATAGGGAAGGGTCAAAATAACGTATAGCCTACTTTTAATCCCGGAGTTGTCACGGGATCAGAAGCTACGCGGGTGAAACCGCGGGGCGTGTCTAGCAAGCATACACATTAAAGATATTGTATACAAGAATAAGGTGTTACGAACTAATAAGTATGTAAATGTATATATGACGTTTTAAAGCGCCTCGAAAGAGGCCAATTTGGAAAATAACCGTTTTTGATTTTGACTTTGACTTTAATCAAGTAATAGTTGTGGTTATTAGAGTTGCGCCGAATATTTATTTGGTATTCGGTATTTGGCGTATTGGGCATCTGTTTGATTATTTGTATTTATGGCAAATAAGGAAATTACAATGCAAATACGGAAATTTCGCGGAAAAGCTCTTATCATATTTACTTATCGGGCAGATTTCGTAGTTACCACGCATTTCATAAATAGAAAATTAATTTTCCATATAATGAGGAAAAACAATTAAGTTAGGATCGCTTATGCATGAAAGTTAACCAAAACAGTTGTACAGTACTTTTTTATACCTATATATCAGATGGAGTGGAAAATATCAACATCTTTTTAATCTATTATTGAATGACATTAATTATTCGATTAGAACTTACGATACTAATTGCTAAGGTATTTTCACAAATATAATTCCTGTTCGATGAAAACGTGTGATTTTTGTAATTAGTTATTATATAATGTTCAACATAATACATCATGTGCGTTTTTACTGCATTTTATAGAAAAACATGTGCCCGCTAATCGTTTCCTAATACAGTGACACTTAATTACTAAGTAACGACCACCTCATGCAGTGTAATTAACTTGCAAAGGAATATGTTGATATTATGAAGTAATTTGTTGTTTTTGTTCATTAGTGGTAAAGTATCGAAAATATTACAAGACCATCTATCAAAGTATTAACTTTTATATTCATCGACAATTAATTATGCTCATTATTATTTTGCTGTTAATGTAGTGTTATTTTTAATAATTGACATTAAAATGAACTTTTGTAACAGAATGACCTCTTTGCACTATCGATTCGAACGCTTTTCATTTATAGTCTGTACGACATTATTAATGAAATCTGTCAAACATTTGCCGCGCGGGAAATGTTATATCTAGTTTACCGTGTTAACTATTTTATGAACATAAATAAAATAAAAGTGTTGATAAAGTTGTTATCAAAACAAAAAACACACTTTTTACAAATTTAATTTACACCCTGGAGAAATTATGATTTACAAATACTTCAAATCACTATCAAGTTTAGAATGTTTGCGAAAACAAATTGTGAAGAGGACAGAGATATTTATTATTGAAAATGTACTTAATTACTTAATATTAATAAATATTTTTAATTAAAAATATAAACGAACGACGACTTTTAACAATCAATCGACATTGAAAACCAAATACAAAATATTCACTAAATGATTTTATTCACAGATCTCGGGAGCTGATAAAGGGCGCAATCCTTGACAATGACTTCATGAAGAATTTAGAGATGACCCAAATCCGTGAAATAGTAGATTGTATGTATCCAGTCGAATATGCAGCTGGCAGTGTCATCATCAAAGAAGGCGATGTTGGCAGTATCGTCTATGTCATGGAAGGTTAGTGATTTTAGTTTAGCGCCATCTGTCGTCGAGTAGTTGTACTATGTTAACATAACTGAGAGGAAAACTTTAGTTATTACGCCATCTATTGAGCTCTAACAGTTTTGTAAACATTATCACAGAGGGCACTTTTATTTATGATTAAATATTCTATAATAATTAATTACATAATTAGATATAAGATCAAATAAAATATTATATTAATAGTGTAACTATTATTATAATATTGTCATTACAGCAAAGATTTACATAACACGTTTAAGTGGTTTAATATGAATATTCATGAAATAGAAACAGCAAGTTAAAATGTAACTTTCCCTATAAGCAGAGAAAGCAGAAAAACGTCAGGTGCGCGAGATTTTCCTAACCAAACACTGTTATGCGTTCCTACATTGACATCTTGCCTTATTAGCTTCTTTTAGAAATTCTGTCTCCATATAAAGTATAGACCGGTGTCATCTGATGTTTCTATAAACGCTGGTACTCATAATGATTTAACGATGATATTTCTATCCAAACATAAATTCATAATTTAATTTATATTGTTCCATTTAAGTGGGTTATTCAAAGTTTTCGCTAAAGTTACCAATCTTTAAGCCTATATTTTATATTGAAAAAAAAATGAAAGGTAAGGTAGGTTCTTTTAAAAATGAATGATCTGTCAGATTATAAATTACTTGATCCCCTTGAAAACTAATTGTCGTAAATGTAATTTCACGCTTAATATTCAATAGATACGCTAAATTAAATCCAAAAACATAATATGTCTATCATTTTTAAATAATAATGGTAACTTCAAATGAAATGTACTACAGAAACATTGAAGTTAATAAATTGCAATGACTTGGTTTCTTGTTTTGAAAATCTATACAATATTGAAGCGTTCGAAACTACGAATAAAAACTTTTAAATTTTATTGTGTATCTTATTGGTATGTCAACTAGTAACTATTCTCTTGCATTTAATACTTCGTGTTTGTCCAAACATAATGTGAGCTGTCGCTAAGACCTTGTGTTTTCAATACATTGGTCACTATCATAATACAACGTCCTTTGTAAATAAGACGCCTTTGTACGAACTAAAATAAAGGTTATTCACAATTTCTAAGGTCATTTGAAGGAGTCCAGGTATCTTATTTTGCATTGTTTAGTTTGCAGACTGTCTTATTTCATTGTCCAAATTTATTGGCTAAATTTTAAATTGCTTGCAAATTTTTAGTCACTATCGCAAGAATACGGAAGGAGACAACGATTTTTTATAACTTCATTGTTGTATTTTATTGTACTAGAAACATCAAGATACATTAGCCATAATCAACTACATATTTGTATAATAAAAACTTTTTATTAATTTCATAATACAAAGAGAATAGTTCAAATTATAATTCAATAACCGTTTATCAACTATAATATATGTTTGGGATATAAGTTATAAAAGCTAACTCTTAAAAAGTCGGTTAAAAAGTATCCCGAATGAGGAGTACAAGCAGTGTGATAAATGTTTATTATCTTATCGTTTTATAAACACATCACAGTTCGGGGAATGGTGTGTTTACCATCCGCTGAAGGAATAATTTTTATGTAACAGTACATTCAAAGTTTAGTACTCAAAGTTTCGGTACTTATTAGTTACTAAAAAACTGTCTCCTTGTATATTCTTGTTTGTTTTCGCTGTAGGACAATTTTGCAAGAATTCGAGCCAATTTATATAAATTTTGAAACACTCATGAAAATAGCTGTCATCTCACTCATCCGTGACCACGCTCGCTGTGAAGTATTCGAAATTTCGTGTTAAATAATAATGTAAAATATATAAATTCTGTTTACGATATTGTCTCCGTGGACTAAGATGAAAAGTATAATTTGATAACCCAGTGGGATTATCGCGATAATAAATATAATAAAGGTGCGTTTAGGCTATGACAGAAAATTCGACACAAAAAAGGACATTACTGATGCGACGCTAATTATTTATTTTCTCACAGTAAATTTCGAAATAGACACACGTATTCATATAGAAAATCTCGATGAATACGCTGAAAATAAGGTGTAATCGTACTAATTATTATTAGTACGATTATATAAAGTGATGACGTAAATACGATATAATTATTTAATAATTCAAAATTGTTGCATGTAATATAGGAAAAATGTAGAAAAACCAGTCAAATATTTTCCTTTAATTCAACTGATTATTTTTGATAATTTTCACAATGTTCGCCTTGTTTTTAAATGATATATGTTTACTAAAGGATAATGTTTGCTGAAAATAAATCACTTCCATCAAGATCAACAACTTTTATTTAGGTATATATATTTAGTTATTTATAGCAATGCAAATAGACACTAGACTTATCGCAACCCAAAAACCTCTTGACCTGTTATCCAAATACACCACGTTTATATTTCCTTCGAACCAATCAATGTCAATGAAAGAATGTTTATCAATTAATTGGACTCAATTAACTAGCTAATTAACGTACTGGATAACATAGTTTTATTCAAAACATAAATATATTCAAATTGACAGAAGAAAATTACAATCACACAACATCTACTAGTCTATGCAAATAAATCATATATAGACTTATGTTATTTAACGAGGAATAAGAAAAATTGTGAATATAATAAATACAGCAAAATTAACAAAATATATAAGACACCAAGTACAATGATTATTATCAGATAAAAGTGAAAACATTGTATGGTACAAATGCAAATTCAACCAATAACTATAATTTTAAACTCGTTTTTGATGCAATTAACTGCATCATCATGATTTAAAATTACCAACATTGGAAATTTATTCTGTCTTAACTATAACATGTTTTGTACATAGCATTGTTTCGTTACGTTCTATTTCTAGTTTTAACAAAATTTAATTTTTTCCACCCTGTATAATTCTAATTATGGAGAAAAAGCGCCTTTTGTTGCAATAGATATAGTTGATAATATCCCTTGCGCCAATCGAGTAGTCGAATAAAACAAAAGGTTCCGAGAATTCTAATGAAGTAGAATTGGATCTAATTCCATTTCCTAGTAGTGATGAAATTTCACATTTCAAAAAGGTAATTTTCGAGTCAGTTCCGCTCACTCCAGTGGACAATGCATTAGCCAAGCTGGCCTTAATACCCATGAGCTATGCGCGTTACTGACTTACTTATGGATCTAAATCCGGTGAGAAAATATTGTGACAATTTGGTGAATATCATTTGATTAAAATGCGATATGGGAAAGCAAAAAAAACGATATGAAGTATTTTAGAAGATATAATATGATAATTGTTTCGATGAACCAGGACTTACAGTCATCCGAAAAACTGTAGTAACTGTTAGTCCTTTCACCAAGCACGATTTGCATAATAGATCAATTTATCCAATACTTACTAACGATAGATTTAAATCAGTTGAATATAGATGAAAACCGTGTGCGTTCCCCCCGCGGAAAAGTGTCGAATTTTGACAACTTTCTTTGGCAACTATTTAGTGTGTCGGGTCGTGTAATTGTGTGTGCAATTTTTAAATTTGTGCGTCCAGTAGTTTTGGAGAAAATCGACAAAAACTGTTTCCGCTGGGGGAACGTTCTCCCAGCGGAAACTTTTTTTAAAAAATGGTCCTACTGAAAAAATTTTTTTGCACATAATTAGTGTGTCACGAGTTGTAATTGTGTGTGTAAAAATGAAATTTGTGCGTCATAGGGCTCCGAAGTTATTCAAGATTCTGCTAGGAGGACTTTTTTCCAAATGCTGGATCTCTGAAACTAGTGGTCGGACATATACGATTTTTTTTACATACATAGCTATTAATTTGTGTGCATGATTTATGAAAAAACTATTTAATAAAAATAAACCGTTTAGGCGATATAAATTAAAATAAAATAAGTGTTTTTTTGACTTACTGCTTCAAATAAAAGGGTTAGAGACTAGATAAAAATGCCAAAAAATACCTTAGAATAATGTTCAACTTCTTGTTAAGTTTCAATAGTGTACTATTTGTATGTAAAAAGATAAAACATATTATATGAAAAATCGCTATGTCAATTTTAATGCGTGATTTAACAAATTTTTAATAAATTGGCAAACTGAAAGGTATGCATATATTTAGTGTGTTTAGTTAATAACTGTTATATGAATTTTCAGCGTAATACACTGAATGGTTAAAAGATACAACAAGAGAAGCAACATGTATAAATCTTATGATACACGGACCAAATTCGAATGGTCACTAAAAAGCGGCCGCGCCATACATCAAGCGTACCTTTCACAAATTGTAGTGTTACATTATGATTGTGGCATAAGATTTGGTACAGGCGCGTGCATAAGTGAATAAAACGACAACATGATTTGTATATTTTTAATTTACTTGTCACAAATAAAATAAATGCATTTATTTTAGTTAACAGTTTTTGTCGATTTTCTCCAAACCTACTGGACGCACAAATTTAAAAATTGCACACACAATTACACGACCCGACACACTAAATAGTTGCCAAAGAAAGATGTCAAAATTCGACACTTTTCCGCGGGGGGAACGCACACTGAAAACCCTTTGTGACTGTATTGGTAAACTTCAAAACATACTCATAAGGCCCTTTAGGAACTAAATTACGTTTTGTATTTTTTACAATCATCCCGACTATATTCAGGTAAAAATACACTTTTTGTTTTAATTCCAAACATTTGTATGGAATTTCGCCTATTAAAACGCACATTGCACGCATCTGCTCCGAAATCATAGACTATTGATTGAAATTTACTGCTATTACAACAACAAAAGGACCTTGTTGAGACCCTTTAGTGCAAGGGGATACCCGCATACTATGAACGGTTTCATTGTCATAAAGTTAACCTATCAACATCTATCAAGATGTGGCCAATGTTTGGTTTGTAAACGTCTGTTTAAAAGAAGAATTAGAATGTTTTTTTATGGAAAAGAATTAATAGGGCTACATAAAATTTGGTTGTGAAATTAAACTCTATTATAGATAATTAAAATGAAGTCTTTATTATTACAAGCTATGAAAGACTACTTTTTGAATATAGGTTCTTTGTAAATCGTTTATAAACCTCTTAAGGTATGAATACTAATCACTGTATCCATCGTACATTCGTTAATGACGCCTACATTTACAAGTAATTCATAATGTTATCGTAACTAGCAGTTATTTAGTTAGACACAATGATCAAGGCGACACCTTGAGTATTACGAAATAGCTTATATTATTAACCATGTGTTAGTCATGTTGTAAATTGCAATATTTATGAGACATAAGTTCTGACTAGGTCAGCGATCATTTAATGTTATAACTTAGGCATTTATGTTAGAAAGGCAATGTTCATAATAGTAAATATAGGTGATCAAGTGAACGATATATTGTAATGAATCAACATTATTTGGTAACAAAAAAGTTGTTTTGACATACATTTATTTTGGGGTGTCCAACTAACAATATTTTAATTTTCAAACATTCAATATGGTAATAGGTAGGTTGTATGTGTAAATATACATTTGTTAGCAAATTTTGAGAAACAAATACTATTTATTAATATTATTGTGATACTAAAATATAAGTAGCTTATATTCTATATTTCATTAAGAACAAAGTTACATCTACAGAAAAAGAAAATAAATGCGAAGTCAAGAGCTTCCAACCTCGGTATAATCCAATTATATATTGATAAAATCAATATCGATTTTCCGTTACGGATCAGCTAATTAAATATTGATTCGTGAAAGTGAAGCAGCCTTGACCGAGGTCTAATTTGCGTCACAAATAACCATAATTCCGACTTTTACTCCGCTTTCATCTTCATCTGATGTAACGTACTTTATGATAATGTTGTTTTGGACTGACAAGTTAAGATACACGAGTATTTATTTATTATTCTACTCAGTCATCGTTTTATTTTCATATATCACCACGTTTTTTGTCCTTTGGCATCCCGTTAAGTCTTTTTCACAGGTTTTCTGCAAATATTTATGTTTATTTACTTTTTGATTACTTCCAAAGCCCAAGTAATTTTATATCAGTCTGAAGATAAACAACTGACATGAAGAATGATGTAACTCATGTAAAATATTTGACCTAAATCCAAATGATATGTAACTAGATTTGCAAACAGAGAAGGTGATACGTCGTTGATAACATTGACATTATTCAAACACGTTATCAGAGACAACCTCGAATTTAAAACATTAGCAAAATAAATTTGTTTAAAGGCTACTGATGTATTGTAAAATCCATCAATTTTTATCTGTTCCTCCCGAGAGGTCAAAAGGCGTATAAAATTCAATACATAGACAAAATATAATGGACATAATCAAATTATACAAAGTTCGTGTCTTATCACGTCTTTGTCTTTTTTATTAATTCCAGTTATTGTTAAATTCTAAGAATTCACTAACAATCTCATCTCAAGAATGCAGTTTCAAGATAAACATTAGCTTAGTAGAAAACGATAATTACATATAATATGAACATGCTTGATATAATAGCAATAATATGATTCGCCCATATTCCTTTCTTCTCCAAAAGCTGGACGGATTTTTATAATATATGATAAAATGTTGTGTTTTAGATTTACATTAGATAAGATCATAGGGTATCGGAAATTACGCAGGTATCTCAAGTACAAACGTAGGTTTCTAAAAAGAAAACTGTGTTACGAAAAGTAAAAACAAAAACAAACCTACTTTAGATTCAAGTGAATGTAATAAATTTAAATTAAACATTAAAATTCTTTCAACAAGCCTAGCTGAATTATTATTTGACACATACATAATATCTAAATAATAGTAAAGTCGTTTAATTTGTATTAACACAACGTTACATAAACCGTTATTCCTATTGTTATTTTTAGGACGGATGCCAAAGTCTACACTAGACAGGGTGTCTATTATGGCCAGGATTAGGAACTTCAAGCTTTTTAATTCAGGTGCAAACGCTTTGTCTCGATTCCGGATTCGCCGTCCCACTCGCACTCGTTGGTAGAACGTGCGCAGGAGTTGATTAAAATCCGTGAACGCCAGTAAGCGGTTCGACGCAGTCGTGATTGGTGCGTTACGAAGTGCGCTCCGAATATCAAAACAATCGTGAAAAAATATTATGTGATGAAACATGAAGAGTGAAATAAAAGTATCATTCGTTTCAATGTAGTGTAGTTCATAATTTTGCGTGCAGTGATCTGTGAATCGGTCGTTTCGCGGAATTAATACCGTCACAACACAAAGATTTCGAAGGATAATGTTACTATCGCAAAAGTAACTGGATCTCCTTATGACCCCTTTATGCTACAATTTAGCCACTGGGATAACCTTTCATAGGATTTTTTGTAACTAATTTTAGCCGTTAATAAGCTAATAACTGGGATTAAAATTACCAAAATTTGTCCTGTGGATCAAATGTTTTCTTTTATTATTTATGTTTGAAATGAGCCTGCTATATAAATTAAAGTAATATTTTTTTACTATTTTTACTACTTGATTTTTATAAATTAGCAGACATTTTGTAAACAACAAGGTTGTGTGCGTTTGCGTGCACTACCAGCATGTCGTGAAAGTATTTTGGAGCGTTGTCTTTGCAGATATTTTAGCATATTAATGTCTTAGAACCGTGCTTTCTACAGTCAGTACTTTACGAGATTTATTTTAAAATTTAACTGAGCATCTGTCTGATGTCATGTCTCTTCCTATCTTATAAGGGAAATCACGCCTCAGTTCATTACCGAAAATAACCTCGCGGTCACTATTGTTGTCGCCATGGTGATTGATTTCAATAAAGATTGTGTTATTGTGATACCTTTTGTTTAAAATAAACTTCATACCGGTATTTCGCTTCAATATCTTGATTAGCGGCCATCAATTGTACACTAGTGTCACGTTCATTATGATTAGAAAGTAGGTAGTTTCATATCAAATTTAAAATGAACCATGGTCTGATCGTGCTTTATGAGTTCCAACAATGTAGTGCAGCAACGATCGGCTATTATCATGATAAATATCTAGTAGCTGTGTAAAACTAAATGTCACGAAATGTAGAAAGTAGCTAGCAGGTATTAATAAAATGCATTCTTTAATGGCATCGGTGATTAGAGAACAAAGACAAATCAGCAAGCAATATTCTCTAATTAATTTCAAATTTAACAAATAAATTTTAATCTAATGACCCCTTGTTATATGTATAACGGTTTGTTGCTTTGGTAATAAGGCTTTTCAAATTCAATACACGTGTTGTATTGACTCGATTTCAGTGAATGATTTGGATCGCCTAGGTCTTAGAAATTGCTATCTCTTAATAAATGACCTTAATACTAAATGACTTTGATATAATACTTTAAGACTTATGCTTTAAACTATTATATACACATGGATATGATTGATGTCAGTTTCAAGGCTGCATAGAAAATCCAAGTTTTATTGTACCCGGACCAGTTTCTGTTCGAGTTTCAAAAGACGCCAGGTGCAAATGCATTACTCGTTTAATCGCCTTTTGTTGTTGTAACTTCCTTTTTAAACATCTTTGGTGGTTTCCTTTCACAATATATATATCGAATTTAATGAATATTAAAAATATATATTAAATGATTTCAAATAAGCTTCATTTCTAAGTGCCTGTTGATATTTCATCATCATAATACTGAGGATAATTTTTTTCAACATTTTCTAACTGTTTATCTCAACGTATCTCTATTTATGGTCCATTGCGCTTGCGTATCAAAGTTGTAATATTATAGACATTGTTGGCATTCGATAGTTAGACATGGATTTCTCCGATTCCTAGGATCGGTTCTCGGGTATCAGCTGGTCAAGTGCATATGTGGACCAATGAACTGGATTCAACTTCAGATGTATGGAAACGTTTTCTACTAGTCGATCATGCGTTTAGTAATTAACACTCATTCGCAATGCCTTGAGTTGTTAATTCCATATTCATGAATAAATAGCGCTCCATTAAACCCGCTATTTGATTGGTCAAACCCAACCTCAATTTTAATATCGAAATCGAATTAAAGTTATTTATAACGCACATTTACAAGGTGTTAATAAACATTTGATTATAAACTAGGTGATTGGTTTCAAAAACTAAAGTTTGTTTTCTAAAGAAAGGAAGTTATAACAGAGCATAGAGCTAAGATGAAGAAAATAGATCATGAAAAGGATTTTATTCGTTTAACAAAGTATAAGATTTATTTAAAATACAACCCGCCTTGAAACAGTTAGTTTTGTTAGTTCCATTGAATAAATTAAAAAATGGCGATCTGATCCAAAACTGCACATCACGCAGTAAAAGCTACAAATAAAATATAAAATTTCTAAAGTACACATTCGTCATGACGTATCCATCTAGTAAAACATTTACAAACGTCAGTGAAAGTGATGTAGGCAATAACAATAAATGTTAAAAACTGGCTTCTGTATGGTCGGTTAACGGCGTACAGTCGCTTAGCCCCATTATCTAATTATTACGTAAGAAGATACAGTTTATATTCATTTGATGGTTTCTCGGGCTCACAAGTATCGGCTTGTGCAATGTATGTTCATATCCCGTGACGCATCCGCTCTGTTCAAGTAATTATTGTATCCGTCAATGCAAGTATTACTTTAATGTTTATATCCAGGCGATAATAATGTTAATAGATCGGATTCTTGGTAATAACTTCAATGGTGGATGCTAATTTTCCGCTAAATTGATTAATAAAGCTGAAATGTAACATTTGTTATTTAAAGTCCACATACTAAGTACTGCCTTTTATTGATGAATCATATTATGTCATTGTTGGTTGTACTTGGAATCCTTGTGACTCATAAATATCCTTTTATTGTTTATGTGACATTAATATATATTAATGAAGGACATGTTTCAAAAAATTGTAGCATAAAGAGGGTTCGTTTTTTATAGATTTGAAACTAGACAACTGGACAACGTGAATAAAGCAAAATGCATAACGAAAACCATTAAACAAATTAATTACACAAGCAAGAAAAATGAAGCAACAAAAGTTATCTGGACAGCGAAACTCAAAAATTACTGCTCAGTGTATTAAACTTAATACGACACTTACATATTTGGAAACATTATGAAAATAAAGCACTATCCTGGAAAAGCGGTCATGGAGGACCCGTGGCTTTCTTTGAACGATAGAACTATGGACCTAGTTTACGCTGCTAACTGGGTCGGGGCAGAAAACCTAAATAATTATACCACAAACGGCAACCAATCAAGTGGTTCCAAATTCAACTCTATATCTAGGAGTAAATCATGTCGCGATGTGGGTTGCAGCGTAGACAGAGACGAAAACCAAAATGATAGAATGTATGAAACAGACGATATCGCATATAATTATGCAAAAAATGTTCCTAATAATAACAATAACATATCACAATTAGCTAAATATCAACAAGATATAGAAGAAAAATCGAGAGCGAATAATAATCTGCTCATTCAAAACAAATTAAAACATAGCTATAGCTTTAAAGATATGCCTAATGGGTATAAACCGTCTACTTTAAGACGTGTGAAACGTCGTAATTTTACAGAGTGGGATATTGAAGCTTTTAGTAGCAACGATCGACAACCACCTGTGCCACCGCAACGCAAAGATTCCCTCAAATATGCACATCGACAAAGAAAGGTTGATTCCAAAAAAAATTACCCTCTCCCCGACCCTGGACCTGTACCTCCAGATCCATCTTCAGAATCTTATTATGACTACTACGCAAGAGTCAGTCAGCAAAATAATGATACGGACAGTGATAAAATAAAACAAATCCAGAGGGAACCAAATAAGGAAAAAACTTACAATGACACGTTATCTAAATCTGCATCTAGCGGTTTCGGTAACGACATGTATAAAATTATAAATTCCATGGCAACTCTAGACTTGGCACCTATAAAGGCACGGTCCGGAAAAATTAAACTAGAGAAAGAACTTGACGCTTCCGCACCTGCTTTATATAACCATCATAATTTGAATGGATCTACATGCGAACAAATTCCTCCACACATAAAGCAAACAAACAGCGAACGAAACGGTTGTTTTGACGATGCCAAATCTAATTTTCGATCAAAATCCTTAAGAGTTAAAAGCGAGAGCAGACCACCACTAAAACAATATCTTGATACAATGGAATATGATGATAGTGCATACAATAATCATGTTACTGTCACCCAACCGAAAAGGAATCTCTCACCGAGTGAACAACTAACATTAATGCAGTATGAAATGTGTAAAGGAAGTCAAAATCCGCCACTACCGCCCATCAGTAACGGTTATAACTCAGTTAAATGGGGAAAAGAAAGTGACTATCGGACTAAAAACATTGCCAGTAGGCAAAATAAGCCGGATAAATACGGTAAACTATACAATACAGTGCGCGTAAAAAGTGACGATAGATATGATAGGTACAATGACATTTTATCAATGGGACAACCGAAAGAAACAATAAGTGAAGAACGAGTTAGTGATAAAAACAAAAACGGTGCTTATCCGCGAAGTGCTAAAAGTTCATCTAGTGGGTCGGATTCTGATTTCTCAATACCCCGACCAAAACTGATAGTGCCTGTGCATACTTATGGAACACGTAAAAGGAGGACAGGAAATCTATGTCAGCGAGATAGTAACGCCACAGAATCTTCCCTGGACGCTGGCATATTACTGGATGTTACACGCCTGGAAGACCAATCGCTAGATAATCACCGAAATGGAGATTCAGGTAATGTATTTACCGCTCTTGAACGTGTCTGAGATAAATTCTAATATCATTAGATATACTATCACATGTTATTCTCGTTGGTTGATTTTGATCGATGTATCTTGGGAGGAAATTTGAGGTCTCGTGGTTTTTACATAAATAACTTTGTGACGTTGTGCGGTGATATTGAACGCTATTTCTTTGTACATTATACATATTTGGAATACAATTTAGGTTTCATATGATGTAAAAAATAACGTTTGTATCTCGTCTCTTTCCATCGAACTGGTGTTTACTTACGAAATCGTAGTTTCGCTTTGTTCTTGATAGTTAAGAGGTTGCTAAATGCAACGCATCAGGCATATCAATTAGCCATACATTGGCTTGACCTACATGAGTTGGTAATCACGCACAAACATTATTATTTATAACTGTTCGATTAAACTAATTCTATTGCGAATACTAACCGATAATAACTTGAATATGGTAATTAAAGATTGAGTATGTTTTCCTGTTATACACCTTGTTACACCCAATAAATACATTTGCAAGATTGTAGCGATGCTAAATCATAAACAAAAAATATTATTTGTAAATTATATTTAGGCATTGCTACAACGTTTACTTATTCAAAGCATGAAACTAATATCGTCTGTAATAAGAAATAACAATGAATTTGTGATTCTTACATCAGCTTTATTACACGGACAATAAAGAGTCCATAAAGCGGAATGAGCTGAACTTTCGACCTGTAATACAACGCCTTAGTGTTGCCTTGAAACACTTTCGTTCAAGCAAATTTACCCCCATATTATTAAGTATTTAGTACCTGCATATTAAAATTGCAATTAAATTGATTTATTAATGTATTGGCTGATTGAATTCGATGTAATTAAACAGCTATATTAGCAAAACGACATTCTATACGGCTTTATAAAATATATAAATACTTAAATGTAAAATTCTCTAGCTTAGCTGTTTTGGAGCGTACAAAAATATAAAACAAGTCGGCAGCATGATTTTGTTTTTATGAATGTTAAGTGCAGAATACCACAAAATTTCCAA
Source organism: Phoebis sennae (assembly GCA_001586405.1). Classification (NCBI taxonomy): domain Eukaryota; kingdom Metazoa; phylum Arthropoda; class Insecta; order Lepidoptera; family Pieridae; genus Phoebis; species Phoebis sennae. Next base: position 299,980 of record LQNK01000115.1, read on the forward strand.
AAAACGTTATATTATATAATAGCATTGTTAATTTTTAAAAAAATGCTTGAATTTATTTTTTAAAGAAAGAAACGTATTATGCAATAATTAAGAAGATTTCGTTCGAGTGGAATATGGTAAAATATACGACACCATTGTATATTTGCATAAATAAATATAACTTTAAAGGAAAAGTAGGTAAAAACAATTTACATATTATAAATAAACCTCCTTTTACGTAATAACAATAACACATTATACATAATAATGTATATTATGTTTTTCTTTATGTTTAGAATGAAATCACCACTAATACAAATAACACATGTCATGTTTAACATAATTTCCATAGTTTCTAATTTCATTTTTTTAATTACGTACCTTGATTACATGGCATTTTTAACAATATTTTTTTTTTAATATGCTCCATCTAGATTGAATAAAATGTGATAAAAAAATTTATAATTTATTTATAAAAGTAATAGGAAATTTAAAAGCATATTTTTTTTCATATTATGTATATGTAATTAAGTATTATTTTTCTATTTATTTAATATTTTATTGTGTATAAGTATGACGCTACTGTTGCAAAATTATAATGGGAAATACCACTTTGAGTAATCCTACTAAAAGTATGATTTTTGTTATTCTCGTGAAGTTTCGAAACTGCATATAGGTTCGTCGGCCAGGTCAAAGTAAATTTCATGGTCAAATTGATTCGATTGATGCGTCGGTTTCTTAAACATGTTCGTTCATAGTGGAATGCATAATAAATTGTTTGTAAACATTTGCGAATATTTTACTTTTAAAGTAAATGTATTTGATTTGGTTATTTGTCAAAGTAATAATCAAAATTTTGTTGAAAAATTACAGAGATTACAGAGAGAGAGGTTTAAATAACTATCATGGAAATACGAATGATAGTAACAATTAATAATAATATAATCATATGACTTTAGTTTATGAATAGAAAATTTACATTGAAGAAATTGTTATGGAGCAATAAACCTATTGTTACTTCAGTTTGTTATTATAGCATAAAATTTAGCGCAAAAAGTTTATTAATTCATTCACTATAATGTAGTGGGGCGAACTCTTGTTATATTATTTTCTCACGTTCATTTGAACATTCACATGTCTGTTGACATGATTGGTTTTATCGTGATATCTCTTGAGTGACACTTATTACGAAGTTAGCTATCAATTGTATAAATATTTCGGAAATTATATTATCAATTCCAATTGAATAGAAATTCTCCTGTCAAATGTCACATGTCTGTATCTAAAAACTTGTCTTGTCTTGTGTTGTAAAGTCTTGTACTATAATTTATATGGGATAAAAATCTGAAATACTGTTAGGTAGAACAATTATTTAATTTGAGCATCATCTTGTAGTGCATGGTCTGCAGTTAGGCTCCCTGTCGCTGGTTTACTAAGTTTTTCTCAATAATCATTCTCCATAATAAGAAAACCTACAATAGTGTGGGATAATACAATTTCCTGCTTATGAAATAATATTTCTAAACCCAACTTATAAACTCCTTACCAATAGTTATTCGCATAAATAAATTAAATGATGGAAACTCTTTCGCAACGTCAAAACACGTCCGCGTGAGTCACCTCAAATTGGCGTCTAGAGCCTTGAATAAAACATTTATAGAAAACCGGTATGTTTTGAAAGTGTCATGTTAACTCACTCAGTTCCGTTGTTCCAAACAAAATGGCCATAATTACCATAATATTTACATAATCTCAGCGTTTCCCATTAATATACACTAATTAATATAAGGATCTCGTGACATCACCATTGCATAATGATATGATTAAGAAAATCTTCACATTTAATCGCCCTACAATTATTCTCGTAATCCTTGGGTAGTCTGTTATTTTAATGTATTTTTACACTTGCGAACACGCAATTGTAATTATGAGATATTGACTTGAACTAGAAACCAATGAATTATCTTACATGTCTATTTTAATAATGAATTAGATTTGGATATTTATTTATTATATTTGTAAGAAGAAGGCTTCAGAACTGCACGTGTGACTCAGTGATGAGAAATAATTTACCTATTCAATAAAAAATGCAGCACCTCAATTGTTTGGTTAATTTAGTGAAATAGACCAAGAAATTAAACAATTCTGATGCTTATTAAAATGAACGACCTGATGAAACATTAAAAATGTAAAAATCACTGGTGCGAGATGTCGAGTCTTATACTTCCCAAAATATTTCTTCAAAAACTATTTATTATCTTACTAAGCTTTACTTTTGCTTGCAGAGGGCAGGGTGGAGGTGTCCAGAGAGAACAAATACCTCAGCACAATGGCACCAGGCAAGGTGTTCGGTGAACTGGCCATTCTGTACAACTGCAAACGGACAGCCACCATAAAGGCAGCTACCGACTGTCGCCTCTGGGCCATCGAGCGCCAATGCTTCCAGACTATTATGATGAGGACAGGATTGATTCGGCAAGCGGAGTATACTGATTTCCTGAAAAGGTAAGATTTTTTGTATCCGGCAATACGTTTTCAAAACAATCTGCTCAACATTTAACTTACGATTAAGGAGTACTGAAAGTCATAGCTGATAATGTTACTTTTATTAGTTTTAACTTTAAAGCATAACTAAGGGATATATAAATTTTGTTCTGGTCTGGTGAATTGTTCAAAGTTCCTGAGATATCTAAAGCGGGTAATACGGTTACAATACAACAAGGGGTATATAGGTTAAATCGATTCTCAAAAATAATAACCAAAATGAGAGTAGGTTCTGGAAAAATAATCCGTTAGTGAAATATGAGACATTTTATTCCTTTTACTTATTTATGACGATCATTAGGTTCTGATCTTTATTGAGGATCTATGGATGATAAAAGTGTTCGGATATAAACTATATTTACGACCCAGATAAGTAAGGCAAATAAAGTTTAATAGAAGATATTATATTCATGAGAAAACTTTGGCAAATAGGCATTATAATTTTGTGACAACTAACAGTAAATATTTTTCTAAGAACAATTTCATTCATCGCTTCATGCGTATCTGAGTGATCCGTTGACGTAAAACTCGCAATTTAACTTTTCTACGTTTATTTATTTTAAATTAAATAATCACAGAATTAAAATGTTCATGTCGTTGAATGGTGCTAATTAAATTAACTAATAACATAAATTTGGAACATTTGATTTGTATGCATGTTTGTACTAATACAAAACTACTGGCATCCTATTCATAAATGCAAATCCGATCAGAAAGTACCAAAAATCGGAATAAGATTCATACAAATTTCGACGAAAACGTCCTCGTTCCGACCCGAAAAGGATTTGTGAGTCAGTACCCCGGTGCCATTTCAAAAATTAATTCAATATTAGATTGCTGCTCACGGACATAGGATAGCTACAGGAGCTAAATCGCATGGAACATCTACTAAAGTAATAAAGCAAAAGACAAGTAAATAAAGCAAAGTCAAATTACGGTCAATCGACACAAACACTATTTGGTAGATTATTTATAGAAGCCAGAAGGTACGAGTAGGAATTTAAATTGATGGGGGCATATGTTTATTTTCCAGTCATCTTATTTTTGATATCTGATTAACTGGCTTAAGCCGCATTCAACGTAAAAAGCGAAGCATTAAATCACGCGGAAATCCACAAGAAATAATATGAAACACAGTTTCCTTCACCGAGCTTTATATAGAGTAGTTATTTTGGCGTTTCTTCCATTCCCTTTTTAATGAGAGATTGTTTACGTGCGTAAGGCCAGTAACCCCAAACTTTGGAACAATATGTGCCTGTTGATTGGTAAAACATGGGTTTCTACTTTGGATCCATTTTTAACTATTTTCTAATGATGTTCTCAACTTCTGTATTGTTATATATAGTAGATTACTTCTTAATACATTAAAATACTTTCTATATCTTCGAGAGGTCTATGTTCTTAGGCAGGTTGTTGAACAACTTATTTTGTCTGAATGTTAAAATCAAGTTTTTTCTTGTAAATGTACGAGTATAACACAGGAAGCTTAAACCAGAAATGGAAAGTTAATTCAATTTAAAAATGGAAGATATAAATATTCTAGTACGTTACCGCAGTAAAAACTCAAAATTAAATTATTTATTCATACGCTCCAAAATAGCTTCAGAAATGAGCCTTTTCTTTAAGATAATAACATTAAACTGGCTGCACATTATACTAATGATAGGAAGTCTTCATGTGATATAATAAATAATTATACCTTTGATGATCACATAACAACTTGAGAGATTTCTATTCGAAGTTTATACTCGATAATACTTCATAGGTCATGAGTTATGACATGCTCATGTATGTATATCATATACCGAGGCTCTGATGGGGTATTGACCCGAGACGTTTATGCAAATGCTATGGGCTTGCAATGGGCTATTCTTCTGCTTTCATCGGCATATGCTGCGTAGTCTTGTACGTGGGCGTAAATAACTCACATATTTGGGTAATTAAATTAAACTTTATTGACAGTACAATCGCTCGATTAAAAGATAGAAGTGGAATTTGAGATGGAAAAATTCTTTGAATTGTCTTGTCTTTTTAAGAGAACTTGAATATGGAAATAATTATTTATTAAGATGAGAGATCTTTGTTACGAAATAGATATTAAAGTTAAATTCCATGAAAAATGTATAAAGTGCATACCTTCATAAAATTAAGTTATCGTGGTTTATATCATAGTAAAGATCATAGTATTTTCGTACCTACTCCAAATAATAATACTCGTAATATGCTAGAACACATTTAGTAACGTTCCCATCAACAAACGCTTAACATCTGTGATTTTATCAATTTGTTTGATGTCTATCAGCGCTGACATTAGTATGTACGTCATGGCATACAATGATACCGTTTTATATAACAATCCACTACATAACTAACAATTATGAGGCTTATTAAAATGCATGTGCACTTCTAGAAAGTTGACGAGGTTCCTGGGGTGACGCGTTGCGGAATGTCCAGCACTTCTCTGAAACCATAATGCAATACATTTCTATGCGTAGCTATACTTTATGATTAATGCCTTCATCTACTCTTTTTACTTTAAGACCGTAGAGAAATATTTTTAAAGAATGACGCAGTTTTTTCCACACAATCTAGTTTCTACTAACATTAGGCGCATTAGATCATCGTTACATTTATTATTTTATTGCTTTCAAATGAAATGTCAAAATATACATAAAAGTGTATCCGTGAAAAGACAAGTCAATTGGACGTAATGGCCGCATCAGAAGTTATTAATATATTAATTGTGCTTGTTCGTGACTGCCCCTGTTTTATTTGAATGGAAACTTTATTTTAGCGATCATTAATATTGTTGCTGAGCGTTGTATGAGCAGTTTGTCATTTCAATTATAAATGATTTATTTTCAATAGGTGAAGATTCTAGTCTACATAAATGAAGCTTAGTGTATAAAACTTTATTTTGTGCTAGATTTTACCCGCGTCTTCGCCCGTGTGAATTTACCACGGAAATAGTACCTTTTTTGGCATTAAGGTAGCCTATGTATATTTTGCATAATTATATTTATCAAAAAGATTAGTTGAATAAGTAAAGAGGTAACCACCAACTAAAGTTAGTTTCGCATTTCTATTATTACTTGGGATAAGTAATCGCAGAGAAAAAGTTTCTCGAACATCTTAAACAACGGCTTTCCCCACAATCAGGACAATATCTCGCAATGTAATTGAAATTAAACTGTTTGTATTCATGTGAGCGATCGGACACGATTCCGAGTTTTTGTAAGATATTAAGGCAACTAAAACAAAGACATTGTTGAAACTTGTCACAGCGTTGCCCAAGACTCGTGCGATAATTTGCGAAATACTTGTCACGTTTGAGGCTCATGACATTTAGATTGGCTAGCCTTTCACTGACCACTTTGCAGTGAATTTTAACCCTTGCTAAGATATTCGAAATGCCCATAGTTGCAACATTCGAATAATATCACTTTGGTCTTCATGAATTATTTTTAACACTTCTCAGAACATAATAATTGTCAACTTTTTTACACCTCTCAGGGTCAATGTTATATTATGTAATTATAGAATCGTTAACATTTTGCACACTGGTCAAGACGTTGACGAATTTTCGAGGAAACCGCGACAGAGAGCCAAAAGACTAAAATAATTGAGTCATTGAACTGGAAACGTATAAAGAACGACATTTATATTAGTGATTTTTTAGCAATAATACGCTTTGTGTTTAACGACTTTAATATTACACAACACTTTTAATAAAACCCTTTTTCCGCGTATAAAGTGGCCCATTAATGCTGGTATTTTAATAGGAAGGTATTTTCTATAAATTAGCTATTGATCTTGTATTGATTGTTCAAAGCGTTTTATTCGAGCTATGCGTAATCAAAGAATTAATGCGAACGCTATCAAGTCATACATGTGTGGTCCTTCATGTGTGAGAAATATTTGAGGTCTATGAGCATGAGAATAAAAACAGCATTTGTTGATTTATTTCTATGTTGTTTATACGAAGTCCGTGTAAAAAACATTTCGGGCCTTTGTACCCTATAGGTGATATTCTATATTATTTCGTTTCGAAAGGGTAGTTTTAATAAACAACATCATAATGGCAAAAGGCCAAGTGTCGACAAATCCATAAAATGAATTAGCTTGTCTGAAAGGATAAAAATATTCCGAACACAAGTCATATAGAATGGTGAGCGTGAAATTAATACTGAAAATGATAAATTTGCCGTGTTTGTATTTAAGTCATGTCTTAATATAGTATATTTGAATGAGATTTATATTGCATTTACTCCTAGTCTAATATTTAAAAAGACCGTTTTACGTTCTGGGAGTTAAGAAGCTTTGTGCTTTTTATAAATGTTTCCCGTAGATAAAACCGTTTTATTCAATTTCATAGCTTATTTTACTACTTCGCCTTAAACGTTTATGTGTGATTATGTGATAAGTGTATACTTTAAACAACAACAATGATTTACAGCTATAAGATCATCGGCGTCAATTGTAATAAATAAAACAAGAACATAAAATACTACAACATATCAATAAAGGCGATCGCTTGTATAATACACGAGTAAAATAGAGGTTAATTTCTCTCAACCTTTCTTAATTATCAAGTACACTATCACAGTATTCATTAAAATGATTAACCATCTTTTATCTTTATTCATGACGCATTAATAAAGCTTGTCGACAAACGTATTTTCATATACTATTTTATAACAATTGCTATAAAGAAATGACGCGTTATCTTTCAGTGTATTAAGAAGTATAAAACGCAAAAAGTTAAGAATAGCATTCTAGGTATAATATCATCACACCATAAATATTTTTAAATGATTCTTAGTATAATAATCCAGTGTTCCCTAGCGGGGCATGGAAAGAATTTATGATGAAGCTTCCAAGACAGCTAAGAAATAATCGTGTATTATTTCTTAGCTGTCTGTAATAAAACTGATAATATTATTTTTATTATATTGTAAATATTTTTAAATACTTGAGAAAAAAATAATAATTTTAAATATTTAACCTAAGTGTACTGCGACAAATAAAATATTTGCACGAAGTTTAAAAAAGAACAATATGGAATTTTAAGTATTATTTGTTAGTAGTTCTATAGCAAAATATAACGGAATAATGATTGTCGAGTGCTTAAAAATTATCTATACAAGTATTTACTATTTATTTCTTCTTCATCAAAAGTAATCATGCTTCTTATTTACACGCATAATTCTCACTCGCTTTTAATACATGTAAACAAAATTTGATGTGTTCATAAGAATGCTAATAAATTTTCCTGTTAACTCAGATCTTAACCACATTAACACGTTAAATACCTCGACAGTCGACGCATTCAGAGACACGTATAGCAACTTTATGATGTTTATAATGTGCAATTAAATTCGCGGTTGTAATGAATATTATGAAAATTTAACAAGTTAACGGAGTTTCTGTTTCTTCTGAATTGTTTTTTTATCAATTATTTTTGATTTGCATTATTAAATAAATTAATTAATAAAAGATCGGTAGCGGTTTCTTGTATGCTATAAATATTTCAGAACTAAATTCATATTTTCAAATCGATTCTTTTCTGAGTAATGAATGACTTAATATTCTAACTAAACTTAAATAGCATCAAATATATTTTAGGTATTTTTTTATTACACTCAATTCAGTACCTAAATATCTGACAATGCTCGTGACATAGCAAAGTTTTTTACCCTATAATTTTGTCCACATATTACATCATATTCATATAAACGTATTGTTATTCCCAGTCGCATATTATTATAATTATATCATTATTTACACATCGTATTTCATACATATATTTCTATGCTACAACAAGATCTGTTTAACAATGAACAACAAACATCACAAGACGAAGAAGTCTATTGTAACAGCTGTTTACAATAGTCTTTTGACGTAATCAAGATGTATAATTAATAATATTATTGAGATGAAAGCAAAATTAACAAAGTGGAAAAACATAACATTCTATTTGTTTAAATTATAATTTTTAAAAAATGCCGCACAAGATTGGTTTTTGGGTGACTCCAATATTGAGTTACATCCAGGTACGGCACCTTGTAAAGAAAATGAAATAATAATATACAGTATATCAGAAGTCTTACCGTGATTCAAAATCCTGTGAATTATTTACTTGCATATAAAGAATACATTATTAGTGAAACATTAGTGTGATACTCGTATATCATATTTATAATGAATTATTGAAAAAATGTATTCGTAAAAATAAACAGTGGTATCACATACAAAAGTAAATGACCTCAATAATAGCAAAAAAGTTGATTATATGAAAAATTTTATTTTTAACACCGAAAAATTATAAACCTTTCCTACAACGCGCGCTCTAGTTTATGCTATATCAAAAGTTTTTAGATAAAAAGGATGGACAAACCGTCAGCTGCTATTATGTTAAACATTTCACGTCAAGCATAAACCACGCTTGATTGCACATAAAGTATTGAATATCTTCACAAATATGTGGGACAGAAATTATTGAAAAGATTTGAAAGATGTACGTAAATGTTTGGGTAAATAGATCACGCACTCATCAAATAACAATAAATTATTATACAGTGCCTATTTGATAAACTTTTAATGATAAAATCTACATGATTTATTAGTACTTTTAAGTATTTAAAGACAGTACAAAAGAGATTGAGACTTTTTTGAGAAAAAAGTTGCTCCTCTTTTTAATAAAAAATGCATGCGACCGGTTTCCAAAGTTTTTTAATAAATTACATGCATATTTTTGTGAGTGTTCGATGATCTAAGATTGAAGTAAATTAACATTAATGACCTACGAACATAAATAACTTTTTTCTATGATACACATTCATCTAACGTAATAAATAAAATCAAAATTCTGTTATAATACATGTAGGTATTCAGTTCGCACATATTGATATGTCCTTCAGACAACATTTTACTTTTATAGTTGATGGCCGTGAAATGTTCCGCTCACATTCAAATTATAAGCCATTTACATCTACACCAGGATTTTGTTGTATAAATATTATTTCTATAAAGAAAAACTTTGACACATAAATACATTTTTCTTTACATTGGATGGGTCATCTATATTTAATAATATTTTTGATATTAAAAAGCATTCAAAATTACGTTGTAAACCAAATCTCCATTTTTTTAACTTATGATTCACATATCATCGTTCAAAAACATTAATAAATAGTTCACTTACTTAACGATCTGAAAGGCCTACTATATGTTTCAACACAATCGCATGCATGAGTGGAATAATAGGTGGCAATCTGCAATGCAATATCATTGGATATTACAATATGTTTTAATAAGCTTTCTAACTAGTTTGCGACAACTGTGTGCAAATATGTTGCTATAGTTTTATATGCTACGTTCTATGTGTAACTTGGAACAATTAAAAAGATTATTAAAGTTGTTTATTTACGAATTTTCGTACAGAAAATATATCACCAAAGTGGGTGGCCTTGTTTGGAGTTAATTTCTTATACATGATACAAAGCAATAGGTGACCGAACTTATACGGATCTTGATAGTTAGAGCTGGACTTAACTATTAATTTTGAATTGAATTAGGTAAAACAAATATCAACTTGTGACATTTACATAGATGCTACTCTAAAAGTAATCAATTTTCTTAAGACGCTTCGTTATATAGAAAATATTAATGTCTTAATAGAAACATTGCGTATTTATGAATTTAATTTTCTCTGCGAAAGACGACTGAAAGCAAACAATATTAGTTCTTTGAAGCTTTGTGAAGAAATAAGAAAGCAAATTCTTTACTTCCTTACTAATATTATAAATGCGAAAATACCTCTGTTTGTCAACCACTGAACCAATTTAGTTAAAGTTTTCACCGATTTAGTTTAAAACCCGAGAAAAGACATAATATACTTTTTATACAGGAAATCCCAAGGGAACGGAAAATATACGCAGGCGCAAACGAGAGTCTCGGCAAGTACTTAATAAAGCTTTTAATATTAATCGAATCTTCTCTTTTTACAGTGTTCCGATCTTCAAGAATCTCCCCGAAGACACCCTCATTAAAATTTCCGATGTGCTTGAAGAAACGCATTATCAAAATGGTGACTACATCATACGACAGGGCGCCAGAGGAGATACGTTCTTCATCATATCCAAAGGACAGGTTAGTAAATGATATGACGATATAATTAATAAGTTTCTCCATAAATTAATGGTATTATAATCGATGCATCGCGCAATATAGGTAAGCTGCGAAAATGTTTTCTTAGATCTTTAAAAATGCATCGAATAGTCTTTGGTGCATGCCGATAAAAATTGTAAATGTATAAATAGGTATTTAAAACTTGGTAACCTTTTCTATTGGCAATCTTTTTTGAGAACATACTAGTCATACAATAGATATATTTAGATTCTATGTGTTTCATCTCAATGGTGTTCATTCTATTAGCATTCTTACTATAAGAATTTTCTCAAGAACCACGAATATGAAAAAGAGAAATTTGTTACGACTTTTTAGATAATATATTATATCTAAAGCATGAACGTTCTATATAAAACAGTTTACGCTCATTAAAAAGAAAGATAAGGTAATAACTTGGTTAATTGCTGCATTTACATCCAAATACGTACCAAACGTGATAAAAAACCTGATGATTGTATTTTATAATGGAGTCATTTTAGTCATTATATATCTATTAGGGTTTTTGTCATCTCGCGACTGGGATTCCTATAGTTTTGTCACGCTCGCGGTGATGTGACCGAACGTTTTATTTGTGAATGCCTCATAACGTACTAAAGACGACAGCTAACAATTTCACTTTCGTTCCGCGGATTGACTTTCGAGCGCCGTGACTTCGACGCAACCACGCCTTAATGTTTTGTAAACATAATTCTTCAATCAGCCGATTCGATTCACTTTTTCTTTACTCAAAATTATTTCGATGACGAAACGATGCCATAATTCGTGATTGAGCGTTAAATTTACGAGTATTACTTATCATGGCTTTATGTAAACTTGATTTTTGTAATTTCGTTTTATGGCATTTTTCCTTCATTTGAGTCATTTAATTTTAATTTAATGTTCTTGTTCGTTCATTTAACTGTAAATAAAGTTAGTAAATAGCCTGAGGCGGAAGTAATGATGAAGCCAATTATTATTACATTGTACACTTACATTTCTATTAAGAAATTAAAGACTTATTAATGAGTAGCGGTTTCCACTGCGTCCATTATTTATTCAGGTTTTTATTTAATAATATCAAACTTATTGTCTGAGCGTGGTGATTGTATAAGAAGTTCACCTTGGCATTTAACCGAGAGTCAATACTGTTGCAGACAGATATATTCGAGTTGAAGTGAATGTAACATTTGATAAGGAAATATATCAAATAATATTCTATATTATAGCGAATGAACTCCAAAATCCAATTTAGATTATTCTAAATTATATTCATTAAAGTTATTTATATAGGTTCTGATATAAAAGTGTACATTTCTCAATATTTTTGTTACAAATTGAATAATGCATTTCATATTTGTCTGATTCGATCGTTCTGCATTCTATCATTTGTTGCTGACATATGTACTATATATACATATATTTTATAACGTTAGCCCTATATTGTATGACAGTGACAGTGACGTGTGACTAAAATAAAATGGTGCAGAGGCTGTAAGGCCCGGCTATTGTATACAAGGCCATTGCTCGCGGTCGGCGATAATCCACTTTTTGCTATGCTTACCCAATTGATTTCGATGCACGGAGAATGTTTTGGTATTTGTTGGGAAGAAGCCTTTGTAAAACGCCTTATATTGTACCTAAAGTAAGATCGCAAACGAACATAAAATGCATTGTCGTGCAAAATATTTTCGAAGATATTAAATATGTTCTAAATTTCGGTGAAATGCATTCGAAAATGCATATTAATAAACAATTAAATTAAACATAATATCCTATAACTTTACGTGTATACTTTCGAACAAAATAGCTTTTAGCTGAATCATAATAGTAACTCTAATTCATGAAAGATAAATAGGCTACATAAGTCAATTTATACAGTGTTTCTGTCTTTATAGCATTATTATACCTGCTATAGTTATTTTCTTTATATTTTATTAATATCAATACTGAATTATATAGAGAAAAGATTTGAATTTTTCTTTGTTTGTTTGAATTGAATAGGCTCCGAAACTACTCGACTGACTTTGATGTCATTTTGTGTTTGAAGCCCGAGAAAGAACTTAGGATAGCTCTTATCCCAGAAATCCTACGGGAGATATACGCGGGTAGCAGCTCGGGATCAGGAGCTCAGCTGGTATAAAATACCTGTAAAGAAAATAATTCTATTGGACTTCGAAAACAAAATATCCACGTGTCGTATCAAATTTATTCTCTCATTTATTTTAATGAAGGGAAATATAAAATTATTTCTATATACTTCTCGTTAAGGGAAAATACGCAAACATTCGATAAATAAACAGAATTATACATTATGTCGTTATTTCCTTCACGTAATAATTTATAAACGCGGAGAAAGGAGATCTGTGTACAGTTTTTGTGGTGATTTAACTTCATTACTCAGTTATTCAGTGCAAGAAGATCATACTGTCCACTGAGCACAGTTGCATGCGTTTGTAAAAATTTCTAGACTATGCATTTCTAAGGCAACTTAACAGACTGGAGAATCATCGTATCATATTGTTTATTGTTAATTGTTTAGTGTGTGATTTTCTATGATATTATACAATAAATAGTAACATATTTGCGTGTTCTATTCGTGATATTATTCTTATAGAACATATTTAACTATCAAATTGTAAGCCGATCCAGCGAAAGTATCTTAATTGTAAGAGCTATTACTATATAAATTGTAAGAGCTTATAAAAATGCATTTGGGGTGATATAAAATACAAATCGACTTCTAAATTTAAATACTGAGAAAGTATTACTAGTAAAAATAAACTAGTCATAAACATGAATTAAGTCATGCAATTTGTCGAATTACTAAGAACTTGTGTTTAAAAAACGCACTCGAAGCGAAAGCGCAAACTCTTAAAATTTCTAAAGCATTAAGTATGTGCAATAAAACCGAAACACATTATGAATTGTAAGAAAATGAAAGTAAACAGTGATATAGATTATTCGCCAAACTGTCCGGTTATTGGTTATTTTTTGGTATAACACAATTTAAAACGCAAAATAAAGAAAAAATGAAGATTTTTAACTTAATTTAGGCTGACTAATGTTATATTTTTAATCTACCAATATACATTAATTTACGTAGATATACTGAATATATTAGTTATTTCAAAAAACATTTTCTTTCGATTTCGCCCGTTGTAAACGATAAGATCTAAAAATCTCAGTAATATTGCAAATTATACTTTCAATTCGCTATTTAACACTTCAATAGAGGAAATCGTTAGCAATAACACACATATGATTTTATTTATTGGTTAATAAATTTATAATTTTTTTAACATTAATTGATATCTTTCGGATTAAAAAAAAACTTGTTTAGTTTTAAAATTTAAAAAACTAATCTAATTAGGTCAAAAACAACTCAGCGGTGAAAATATTTTCCAAATTAGCATCATCTATTCGCAATGCTTTATTCGACTATTCAATTTAGCGGAAAATATCATTCGCGGTTCTCCGCTCTCCATTTATATTGTACGACTCACTGGGCACTATGATTTAATTCAGTTGCTCAATTTTGTATCTAAATCTAGTTAAAATAAAACTATTTAGACATCTAACAAATGCAGTGTTATTTGGCTTGTTATAAAATAAAAATGGATAATTTGAGGTTGCACAAGACCGGTGTTTTTTCGCTAAAAGTGATACAGATCGTTAAAAATTGCTTTTAGTTGTATCGTAAGTTGAAATAAACTATTGTAAATAAAAAAGGTATATTGAAATTGGCATAAAGCTATCTAAAAGATACCATAAAATAAATTGAAAGGCTTAATATCGTCTACGTGAAAAGAAACGTTCTATATTAAAACATTTATTCAGTCGGTTCATCATTGAATTTTATTCATCTCGCTACATGTGCAATTGAAAAAAGGTTTTCCGTCTCAAATATGGGATTACAAAGTACCTACTCAGTAACTGACTACGGAAAGATTTAATAATTCACAGGTTTTTACGTTCCTAATGCATTTTTCATTCTGCCGCAGGTCAAGGTAACTCAGAAACAACCCAACAGCAACGATGAAAAATTCATCAGGACTCTCACTAAAGGCGATTTCTTCGGCGAAAAGGCATTGCAAGGGTAAATATTTCCTACACTTTATCTTTAGCTTGTTATATTGAATTTCATATTATTGTGTATCAGTGGGACCTCCATTTGTTTACCAGTTAGCAATAATATTTAAAAAAGGCTGGCTTTTCATTAGGGTAAAAAAAAAAATAAAACATTAGCTCAAAGAATTAAATAAAATATGGGATACAGAAACTATGATTTAATTGTAATTCTTACTATGATTTATAAATCGCAACAAAATTAAAATAATTCATACTTAATCGATGTTAAAAAATTGTATGAACCGGTCGTAATATATCCGCTACACGGTTTTATAACCTTTGAATGAATTGCTAATTGGGGACCTTAAGATAGTTTAACACGCTACTTTCAGGGTCGTTTTATTTTTAATATCAATTACTTCACGGTTTTGCACTTTCTATGTATTAGAACAATTTTTGTTTGTAGAATATAAGCAAATATGTACATGTTACGCCATAACTTTCGTTGTGAGAAAGTGAGAAAAATATAACGTTTGCACAATGAATGTAGAAGTTGTCGACTATATTTTGTATTGATTTATTATACAGTATATAGAGTTGGTTATTTAAATGTATTTTATATTTAAGGCCATTTCTTAATCGTTTCTAACACGTGGTCACGTTATGTTTGTGAATTCTTTCAAGGAAGTGAAACCCTTGACAGTGAAATACTCGTGGAATCGTCAAGGGGAAATGTTTATATATTTTCTTTTGATAATTTATAATATTTTACAGTTGAAATAATATTTGTGTTAAAACTCCTTACGAATTTTTTATATTTTTATTCATGTGAAAATCTCTTTTGAACTCAAAACGATGCATATAAGCATTATTTGTGTATAACGCTATTACACGTTAAGTATGTCTTAACTTCAGAGTCAAACAATCATAATACATATTATAATGATTTCTTTTTTTTAATCAGGGACGATCTACGAACGGCGAACATTGTCTGCGACTCGCCGGAGGGCACGACGTGTCTCGTCATCGATCGCGAGACCTTCAACCAGCTGATATCGACGCTGGACGAAATTCGCACCAAGTACAAGGACGAGGGCGACGATCGACAGAGGTATTTTCGACCTTATATTATAGTAATAGAGTGTATAATTGGTTGTGGGAATGTTGTTTTCGTTCACGGATTGGAAATTTGTTCCGATCAGGTAACAATCATTCAAAACAATTGTGTTCAGATCGGAAATTAGTAAGAAATTCCACAATTAGATCTCAAGGCAATTTTTTATGTACGTCCAAAATTTTTCAGTATTTCCTCAACATATAGCAAAATGTTCTTTGTTTTTTTGACATTGTTACCATTGTTTTCTTCATAAAGAGCGTTGTGTTGTTAAATTTTACGCGATTATTTCGTATAAACACATCCTATGTCAAGTTCACACAACGAAAGACGAAATACGTGAGACACGCATACAATGAGACGGTTGTAATCTAAAACCACAATGCTATTGTGTTAATCATTTTATTGCTAAACTCTATTTCGGACACCTACTTGATCGTATTTAATGCTCTATTTCTGTTCATGCGTTCATGGTATTCGCCTTGGTAAGTAATTTGCTACGTATATATCTAAAGTTATTTATTAAAGTGTTAAATAGGCTATAAATCACTTAAATTTTAGTGCAATTTTAAGAAGGAAACTGGTCATGACATCGAAGCAAAAACTTACTTAAATAGTTAATAAACGAATTATTAACAAAAACATTGCAGTCTTTATATACTTCGACACGACAAAAAATGTTCAAAAGATTAAAACTGCATCGTACTTTCACAATTTGCTTTGCACAGAATATAGGATAGAAATTATTATCGAAGTGGAAGTAAAGTTATTAACTTTCCTACGTGACATAGAAAACATAGTATAAAAGCTATTAGAATTATAATTCTCGCGTTTTTGCAGAGTATGCAATGTAACAATGTATTGTGATTTAATCCGCGATATAGATGTATAGTAACGTCAATTTAATGGGTATGAAAGTGTTTTTATATGAACAATACAATTGCATTGGTTAACTTTTATGCAATGTGTTATAAATTTTTTAAATGTTTTCATGACTTCTATTTAATACTTATTCAATATTCAAACAATTTATTACTTACTAAGTCCCGTGAATTTTGAATTCATTTATTTTGAAACTATCTTGTGATTAAAACGACTAATTAACGAGGTGATAAAAACGTCGCTCAAGACTTTATTTTTAAGGGAAATAATTAAATTTAGGAAAGGAAAAAAATCTCATATTATTAGAAATATTTAGCACGTCATAGTGCACACTAGCACTATTATGTGTTAAATATTTCTTCAAGTCAAATTTAACGCATTGTGGTTATTAAAAATATAATACATACCTTTTACTGACCCTTGCTTACCCAAATTAAACTATTACAGACTCAACGAAGAATTCGCAAACTTGCGTCTATCAGACCTGCGTATAATCGCGACACTCGGTAT
Source organism: Phoebis sennae (assembly GCA_001586405.1). Lineage (NCBI taxonomy): Eukaryota > Metazoa > Arthropoda > Insecta > Lepidoptera > Pieridae > Phoebis > Phoebis sennae. Next base: position 317,246 of record LQNK01000115.1, read on the forward strand.
CGGCGGCTTCGGTCGCGTCGAGCTCGTTCAGATCCATGGCGACTCCAGCCGATCCTTCGCCCTGAAGCAGATGAAGAAGGCCCAGATCGTTGAAACGAGACAGCAACAACACATCATGTCAGAGAAAGAGATAATGTCCGAAATGAACTGCGAATTTATCGTCAAGTTGTATAAGACGTTCAAGGATCGTAAATACTTGTATATGCTTATGGAAACCTGCCTTGGTGGAGAGTTGTGGACTATATTGAGAGATAGAGGTACGTTGTTTAGCTTTGATACTAATATTATTAAGAAAAAAAGTTTGTTCGTTTCTTTATGCAAAGGCAGTAATCTTGGGAACTACAGAATAAAATCAAAAATATATATTTCTCTTTAAAATAGGCAGGTTTATGGGGAAGGCTTATAGGTTATCTAAGCAATATGCTGCTACATTAAATTTACGCGGGGTCAGCAGCTTTTAAAAAAATAATACAGCTTAAAAATAAAACGTGGTTCAGAGAGTAGGGCATTCTTAGGTCACGCTCGTAAAAGGAAGGTAACCTCACCCACACAGAATTTAGATGTTAAAATGATATCATACTCCTTTTAACATATCATACTATTTGTTAATTTCATAAATATTATAAACTGGTTTCGCGTATATTTGTCGTTTTCGTGCGATTTCCGATATAAAGTATTCTATGTCCTTTATAAAATAAAAAGAAAGATCTATGTAACGTCTTGACTTCATAAAGAATATTTAGAATTAATTATTTATAATGTCACACCGCATTTTACGTCGAATGTTAACGTCGTAGCCACGTAATTAGTTTGGCAATGTCATGACGTTAATTAAATTTGCGTCAATTTTATATGAAATAAAATGTTATTTAGATACTAAATACACATTGATGTATTTGAAGCGTACTTTGAATATAATTAATAAGACATTGTTATCCCTACATCACCGTGTATAAATGTTATGCCATTGTGCCATGTTTGATCGAGGGTTCGAATCCCGGGTGCGGCCAAAAAAAGTATTATTGGGATTTTTCTGATAAAGAAATCTCAGTAACAGCCCTGAATCTGGATGTTGGAGGCGTTGGAACACCCCCGTGCCTCGGAGAGCACGTAAGGCCGTCGGTCTCTCTTCTCGTCTGATCTCTTTTCAGTCAGTCTGCTGTTCCATCGGGATAAGAGAATAAAGGTGCACTTTGCACCTGTGTTCACGCGTACACTTATACACTATAATATCTCCTGCGCAGTTGGCTAGTCTCTGTTGATATAGGCTACTATGATCGAAATCGCTTAGGGGAACTATAAATATTATTGTAAATAACATAAATTGTAAATAACATTTCTTTTCGTTGATAGAATATTTATTAAATCCAAATAACTAAGATGTATTAATTTTATTTCTATAAATAATTTAAATTGTTTTGCAGGGCAATTCGATGATTCAACTACAAGGTTCTACACGGCTTGTGTAGTTGAAGCCTTCCACTATTTACATTCTAGGAATATTATTTACAGGTAATATACATTTTCATACTTTAATGATAATAATCTCAATCAAATTAAACACAAAAACGTATTTTTGACGATTTTCACCTTTTTTCTCAATTATAAAAATAAAATTTAAAATTTTTGTGAGAAATATAATTTAGATTTTGTGTAAAAACTAAAAATTATGATTTATTTTAATATTTTCTGAAATTACGTCAATTCGATTTATCAGCGCAAAATTTTATAAATTTAATATATCCAACAAAAAAAAATTATTTCATAAAATCCTAAATGTGTTGGTTTTTCTAAATTCTGCTTCATAAACATTTTTCAAAATTATTATTAATTAAATTTCAAAATGTCATTTTAAACACGACTTTTATATCTTTACTTCAATCCTATATCCAAATCCATTAACACATTCCATAAACACCACCAAATTTTTAATTCCAGGGATCTAAAGCCAGAGAACTTGCTCCTGGACTCCAAGGGCTACGTGAAGCTGGTGGACTTCGGCTTCTCCAAGAAGCTGCAGGCGAGCCGCAAGACCTGGACCTTCTGCGGGACGCCGGAGTATGTGGCGCCTGAGGTCATCATGAACAGGGGGCACGACATTAGCGCCGATTATTGGTCCTTGGGTATGTATACACTAATATTATAAAGAAGAAAACTTTATTTGTTTGTTTGTTTGTAGCCTCAAAAACTATTAAACCGATTGTTGAAATTTATTTCTTTTTACCGATTTATTTCTTTCACCTTTCGAAGGATACATTATCCACGTATAACATAGGCTATATTTATATTTTATAAACTGTATATATAACATGTTACGGTTACGCCGCGCGAATCAGCTAATATTCAATAAATGTAACTTGTGTATTTTAAGGACTTTTTCTATTTAAGACATATATATCTATACAGGAGTAGTATTGTTACCGAAATCATTTGTTTTATTGTGACGACTGGATTGCCGCAGTGGATATCACAGTTTTTCACCAGAGGGCACGAAATTATGTTGTGATGAAAGATAATTATGTATGTATAGAATATATATTTAAGTATGTCTAGCGTTGTTATATATAAAAGAAGAATGGTTTATACAACATTATAGAAAAACATAAAAATGTGCCTTAAGTGTACAATTCTATAATTACCTAATTTAGAGTAAACATTCAATATCGAATGAAATATATTCTTCTCACCATCCGTAAATATGCTGAAGTTTGTTATCAAAATGAGAAATCGTAGTTGACTAGCGTTATTTGATTTGCGACATGACCTGCTTAGGTCAAATACAATTTCAAAGAATGTAATGAAATTATACGGTATAATTTAGTCACGCTCCCTACCTACTATAATCACTGCTTACATTGTATTTAATTTTCCCTTATTCCATTATCCGCCACCTCCATCAAATTACGTTTTGGTATTTTATTTGTTGTAATAATATGATTTTAGATTAACATATGTTTGAGTTTTTAATTGTAATGAAATATTGAGTAAAATAATTCTTAATAGATTTTAGTAAGAAAGGAAATTCATTTATTTCAAGGACAAAATACATAATAGAAAATGAGAACTTAATATCTAAAACAGTTTATAAATTACAATGAAAATCTTAAAATTATTATTAAAACTATCTACGTCCTTGAAAATAGGGCTCATTCAGCTTATGCTACACTGCAATAAATCATGCATTTAAACGTGGTTTAATTATACAATATTATTTAAACCGACGTTTCGAATACTTTATAGCATTAATATTCTATATGAAATATCGTTAAATTAAACACCAGAAAAGACGACAATAAAACTACTTTATTTATTTAATTGTTAATATTAATAAATAAAACTCCTTCAATTTCAGGTGTCCTCATGTTCGAACTTCTAACCGGATCTCCACCATTCACCGGCGCCGACCCCATGAAGACATACAACAAAATCCTGAAGGGTATCGATGCGGTAGAATTTCCTCGATCCATCACACGAAATGCCGCTAATCTTATCAAGAAACTGTGTAGGGACAACCCTGCCGAACGATTGGGCTATCAGCGAGGTGGCATCACTGAAATACAGAAACACAAGTAAGTTTTGTTCATTAATTGTATAACTCTTAGAATATTGGTATGAATTCTGCTCCTAGGCCAGATAGATACGGAAACAAACTTTATTATTCCTTCCCATGCACCCTAGAGAGCCAGGGCCACATACATAACTGTATCAAATAAGTTATGACAATAAATTCATTTAATTTTTTCTTTACTTGTGTAAAGGTTAAGGTATCAATGCAGTGGAATTCCTATAAACTAATACAAAACTTATAAAAAACGGTGTTAACAACCCTGCAGAGAGATGCTATCAAAGAGGAGGCGTCACGCAAATACAGAAAAAAAATTAGTTACATGTTTTTATTATTTGTAATAAATGTAATAATTTATATAAGCCAGTATATCATTACTTACTATTATCGATGGAGACTATTCGGTCCGTCACGCAAAACGCCGGAAACCTCATCAAAAACAAAGTATAAAAGATAAGGGATAAGTCACTCACAAGTCACGTTAATGCGAGATGGTTTAATATAACTGAAATACAGAAACGAGTTATTAATTAATATTATTATTCATTTGTAATTATTTTACCTCATACGTAATAGAATTTCTATTTATGGACGAAATCATTAGTTTCAAGGAGAAAGTACGTCAGCCCAATAATTCCTAATTATTTTAATTGTATGTGTAATAAATACAGCGTAATAACAAAAATAAATATTTATGTTAATCAACACTAATATTATAAAGAGGAAAACTTTGTTTATTTGTCTGTTTGTTTGTTTAGTTGTAATGAATAGCCTCAAAAATTATTGGTTAAAATTATTGGTAAAATTATTAATCTTTCACTCTTTGAAAGCTACATTATTCATGAGTAACATAGGCTATAAACATGCTATACAATAGCATAGCATCTATCAGCTATCATATTAATCAGCTAGTTACTAATACATTACTCGTATTTTCCAGGTGGTTCGACGGTTTCAACTGGGAGGGCCTAGCACAACGCACGCTCGAGCCGCCCATCAAGCCCATAGTGAAGTCCGCCATCGACACGCACAACTTCGACCAGTACCCGCCCGACGCGGACGAGCCGCCGCCAGACGACCTCTCCGGCTGGGACGCGACATTCTAGAACATTCGAGAACGTTATAGAACATTCTAGGGCATTCGAGAACGTTCGAGAACATTCTGGATAATACAGCGTTGTAGAACTTTTGGGAACGTTATGGATAATACAACGTTCTAGAACTTTCGGGAACGTCAATGAATTAACTACGACACTTTATCTATGTTATATTCTTTTCGTGACTGTTTCAAAGATTTTGAGTATTCTGTAACTTCTGACAATGTTGGAATTTATTAGAATGTTCTAGCACTTTCGGAAACGTTGCCATATCGGCTGCGATCTTTTTACTATCCGTGATGGTATATCACAAACATTTCAAACAATCTTAACAATTCTGAAACATTCAAGAACGTTCTCGAACATTCTAGAAAATATTAGAACGTTCTTGTTCGTTTGGTTACTTCTAACCTACCACGATCGTTTTACTATTTGTTGATTTTTTGTCGCAAACATTTTAACATTTCAACAATTCTACAAAAGTAGACCTATTTATAATCACTTTGACTTTGGATAATCCAACAGCGCTTGAAGGAATGTATGTATGACATTACAAAATAATGTATCGAATTTGGCATTAGTTAGGTTTTTTATCTCATTTTAGTTATAATTAAGAGTCGTTTGCCATTACGCTAATCAGGCCTTGCCAAGAATTATGTGTACGGACATTTTATTAAATTAATGAACTTTGGAAAATTAATTCTTTAGTCTATTCGTACATAAGAAAAATAAAAATTACCTTTATTCTTTACATAGTCAATTTTAATAATACACAATGTAATCGTATTTCTATTTATTTTTATTCTAACAATATATCCATTACTTCTTCTATTTATGTGCTATATTTTAACTATATTTTCCTATTAAAATGCTTTAGAATTTTAAGATGGGTGACTTGTATACCAAAACAATGTTACCAAACACTGGTAAATGCCAAAACCGCAATTAATAACTTTGAAAATAATTGTAAATAAATTTTATTGCTGAAATATGCTTGTAGAAATACTATGGATGCGAATTTCAATAATAATCAATGATATAATACATATTTGAAGAATATGATTTGTTCATTAAAATCGATGAATTGTCTACACAACGAATTATATTGCAAAATGTTTGCAATGCAATAATTCGTTGTAATATTTTCGAATCTATACGAAGTCGCAATTTATTCCTAATGTAATATAATTATAATATTTTTTTTAATTTTATGAATGTGATAAACGTGACTTTTGATAGTGTTGTTTAGCTGTGGTGCTCAAATTAAATGTACTAAAATTACAAATAAAATTAGAAAATCGTTTAACACTAAATTGTAATATATATTTTATATAAGAATCATATTGCCTTACCATATAATAAATATTGCGGGCTTATTTTCAATTTTATACAATTGTTCTCCACTTCATAGTTTGATTTATAATTGTAAATATTAATTAGATAACTATTACATTATTATTGATAGTTTTGTATGATTATAAAATAATTTTATTTGTGAAGTGCTATCGTAATACATTTATTGTAAGGACGTATATTTTTGTAATCATAGGCTAATATTATGAAATTGTAATGAAGTTAATTTTACTTTGAAATTTGTAAAAATACATAATTTCGATCAGAATTATTTATTTTTATTTTTGTACATCCCATTTGATCCAATTTATAAATAAATAACAAGCTGTTCCGTGCGGCTTTACTCCCATAGCATAAACACAGACTAGTGGTAATTGTGAAACAATTTTTCAAATCAATCCAGTAAGTAGTTTTTGTGCCAAAACACTGCAAATATCTGGAAAGGATTACACCTACTAAAATATGGGAAGGATTAAATAATGTTCTTAAAACATACTAATTGTTTCTTTTTGCGTTTTATAATAAGTTATTCACAAACATCTCCAGTATGCATCTGCCACATAAATTATTCAATATATGTATCGATAATCTCATTTACCTAGTATATTACCAGCAATACAGAGATGGGAGTACCCATTTTAGATATGGATTTCACTGCCTCGTAGGTCTAGTTCTGTTCGACGGGTCCCCGGTTCGAAGCAAAGGTGGGTCTAAAATGTTAATGGAATTTAATTATAAAAATCTAATGTGTAAAAGATATGGAAGCTTCGCCTTTGCTTGTCACTCATAAATCGTATTTCGATGATATGAATCCTATACAACGGAGTATAATATCGTTGGCTCTGAAGGCGCATTTACATTGGTCGTTAGGATCCGCAGGCGGGTGATATCTGTAACCGGCCATACAGTCCGAATTAGGATGATCGTTTCCACTAACATTTTAGAATAACACAGACATTTTAGGACAAAATCCTTGCCATGTACTAATAATGGAAGAGAAATTGTTAGGCAGCCAATTAATGTTGATATTTTTCAAAAACATTCTAATACAACAAGAGAGAGTCTACATTTTCAGATAAATCTAATCTGATAATTTAATATTTGTATCCTAAAAAAGGCTGAATAGCTTAGATCAGATCAGTGTAATATGGTTAAAAGAATGAACTAATGATAAAAATTAACATTTTTATTTGCACGCCAAAAATACATATACTTTTTCAAATATAGGGTATAATTGTAAGAACTGTGTCTCGGAGGACAGTTTCTTCTCATATTCAATGAACTAATACAATTAGTATTTTAAAGCAGACAAATAAAATTATACAATAAGAAAATAATTCTAAAATTTAGTATAATCTTGTGTTTGCTTTAACGCGAGTACTTTCCATTTTAAATAAAATACTTTTCATGAAGACACAACTGCCATCTCAGTCTCCCGTGACCACGCTCGCTGTAAAGTGCTCGAAACGTCGGGTTAAATAATAATGTAAAATAATGTATAATAAACCGCGTTTAAAATCCTTTAAAAAGTATTTTATTTAAAATTCTAAAATTTAATAGAACATAACAATAGCAATAAATATATAATTATGTGTGTTAATTTATCTTCAAGTTTGAAAGTAAATGTTGTGTGTATATTAAATTAAGCTCGTAGGTATATGTAAATATAATGTCAGAATCCTCATAGGTTAAATTTAGTATTTATTAGTTTTGAATGTTCTAGAAACACCTAGTCATTGTACTCGACACAGTGGAAACAAATTCGACATGAGTGTAACTCGTAAGTGGGTCGTGAATCGTGATGGTAGGTAGTTTGTATGCAGTTGCGCTTCAAACGTCCTTTAAATTCGGACACGGTGCGAGTTAAAGACTGGAACTCTATACATTTTCTTTTTTCAAAATTTCATACAAATTAAATTCATAGTCATTAAAAGTGACAATTATGTTGTAAGGTAAACAAGCTGCCCAAAATTGGAAGAGCAACGAGTGAGCAGACTTTCGACTGAGGCAGTTGTCCCTATTAAAAAAAACTGTTCAGATATAACCCCGAAACTTTATGAAATAAAGGGAATGAATTCCTATAAATATACTACACACCCTATTAGTTTAGATTATCAATATCTCACCCGATATAAAAAAATAAGTTTCGATTGTAGAAATGGAAAAACATTTTATCGGCCCTATATGATTCCTTCTTTCAATTGTACCACACCACATACATCCGAATACGGAATTCCGTAGGTCAGTTATCGGAAAGTTGGCCTCCTCGACGTCCGCTAGCAGTAGATGTAGCCTATTTCAAACCGTATGTTCTATATAGTATACATTACTATCGAATGACCCTAATATTTGCTGGGAAATTGATTCTTAGTTTACCATCTAGAAAGAGTTATGGGTAAAATGAAAAAAGGACTTTTTAAGTAACAATATGATAGGTAGTACCCGTATTAGATATGATAAAATTTATTGTAGGTGTACTGGTAGTGACATCCAATTATAATGGTCCCCTACAATTAGAGCTTGCAAGTATTTACTTAACGTATTTAAGATTTAGTGTTATCAGGCACTCTATTCACAAATGCGATTCCGATCGAAAAGTATCGAAAATCGGAACAAGATTCATAAAAATTCCAACGGAAACCTCTTCGTTCTGACTCGAATCAGATTTGTGAATCAGTACCCAGGAAATATAAAAGAGGTAAAGTTATTACACGATGTAACATTAAAAAACCGATTGAATGGCGTCCTGAATAATGGTGAAAAAAATTTTTCAGTACTGCTCCACATAATCTAGAAATGGTTTTATTTATTCTAAATTAAATAATTTTCGTTCTAGCTTTTTACTGAAATAATTTCAGGACTAATTACTTTTTGACACTTCGTCCTAGCCCATTCATATCCAGACGTTAAACTTAAATAATTACCAAATAGAAGCGTGGAATAATCGAGAAATCCAAAACTTCGTCAATGTGGGTCACGGGTAATGAGTTTCCAGAGGTGTTAATAAGTAAACACGTGAGCCGTTTTCCACTGCCAATATATCTTCACCGTTTAATTATGGATGTGATATTACGGGCTCCGAATATTATATTAATAATCCAGGATGGGTTAGAAGGGATCTCCTGAATGTCAAGTCTATATGTAGATATTATAGAACCAATTTGAGACAGTTCATTTATTTTATAATGTGAAAACATTTTTATTTAATTATAAAATAATTAAATAAAAAATATATTAATCTATCTATACATATAATAAAACAGTAACCGAACCATTTCTGTACATTGAATATTTTTCAAAAAGAGTAATTGTTGTGCAATATGTATGTTCTATAGATACCAAAACCATGGTTAGAATTTTTTTTTTCTGTTTGTCTGTTTGTCTGTTTATCTGTTTGTATGTGCGTCAATCACGTAATAACCACTGGGTAGATTTCGATAAAATTTCATACGCCGATAGACCTATATTAGGTGCAACTTATAGGCTATATTATATTTGAAAAAATATTTTTAGGGGTGGCTTTTCATACATGTAAACGGAGGGTATAAAAATAAATTCGCGCATACATGATTAAATGAGGTTTCATTGGATAGGTCTTTAAAAATAAAATACAGGTTTCAAAAAGCGTTTTTTGCTAAAATAAATATGTTTTGAGATATGCGCTTCTGAAGTTGCAGAAATGTCATACCACGTGGGCATGTGAGATTTTGGTTGAGTTGCGGACATGGTTTTTTATACTTTTAACTAAGATATATATAGACTAAGGCGTTAAAACAATCAATAGATTCTCAAAAACCTTCAAAAAATAACTAACTCTCTGCCCGCGGCTTCGCTTGCATGGGATACAATTTTCTGTATTTCGAAGAGGCGCGCGCACTGTGAGGTTTTTCAAACCTATTTTCATAGAAAATCTTAAAAAACTATAAACATGCAAATATATCAGCGATCCTGCGACCGTAATTTTTTTAAACTTTCGTTGTGCGCCTCTAAAAACTACAGAAATTAGTAGGCCACGCGTGCATAGCCGCGGGCGGAAAGCTAGTTATAATATAATAAAGCTTTTGGTGATTAGAACTTAGATCGGTTCGGACAAAAACGATTTATTACACAATCATATACTTATTGTATGGTTGCAATAAGAAATAATATTTATATAAACTTCCTTTAACTATCCTATTCAAACTGAAATTCTCAAAACAATAAAGGAGTGATAATGAATAGTCATGTAACGTCATAAAATCTAAATCGAAGCTATATATGTAATGCACTTTTGGCGATACGAAATGCGTGGTCTATTTCTACTATACAGAGTAACTTACTAGTTTATATCGCTGGACAAATTTTGAAATCGCTCAACAAATTGGCATACTGATTGCAAATTCCGATTACACCAAAATGCATTTCGAAATCACAAAATGATCCGTGTAGCAAGGAAGCGCTGTGTTTTCGCGCGTTGATAAGTTCCTGCGTATAATGGGATAATTTGGCTCCACCTCAGGGGTCCAACCCTCTATTGGCATGTCGATTGAAAGCGCTCATACAAGTAAATCATAGGGCTCATTTGATTGACGACAGAGGTCGTAAAGTAAATTGGATTTTTGGTCACTTATTTTGATTTTGATGCACCGAGATAGGTATAGATTTATGTACATTAAAAAAATGGAAAAAATAGCTTTTTGAAAGTTTATTCAGCTATTTAAGAAGGGTACTAAATACTAACATTAACATCTTTAGTCACTGTGCAATATAGTATGCCTACTTTTATTAAATTTAATAAAGACAATACGTTCTAGCTTGAATGTGAAAAACTACTATGGATTACAGAGTTTGATTTGTAAACTTCTGAGTTGACGTTTGAATAACTTGCAACTAAAGTATTTCCCCGCAAAAGTAATTTTCCTCGAGCTTATCCAATTAAATGACAAAAAACATACTTACTAACAGTATTAAGAGGGTTAACCCTCATTAATTAAAAGAGCCAGAAAATTGTCAAAGAGCTGACTTTGTAGAATAATCAAATTTACCGGCGACCGTTATAGAGGTTATTTTAATGTCTTCTGAATAAAATGCTCATAAAAATTCACAAAAGTTATCGCTAAATGACTTTTTCTACAAAATCGCTTACAACTTGCAAAGATGGATAGAAGTTTAAGTCTGGATTATGGAATTTTGTGATCCACTTTCATTAAATTTATTTTCAATAACTATGAGGAGGCAATGTTTAAGTTGTTTTCAATAGCAGGACCAAAATTGCCGAACAAGTTTTTTTCTACAACAGCGTCCATAAGCATGTTCACTCATTTTATCCAAAATCACAGAGGAGCTGAAAAATCTACTCTTAACCTTTCCCCACTATGTCCTTTCCTAGTGAAAACTCTAAAATACGGATCATTGGACTCGTGTAATTGGTCGAAATAATGCTGCGAAATAAGCTGGCAACAATAAAATAAACCCGTGATTCTTCCCGCTAATAGCTTCATTCAAGTAAAATAACCCATATGTATTCAATAATATTTAATGTAATCATAAACAAAGCGAAAGGAATATTAAAAATGAAGACAAACCACACATCATAGGTGCGCACTTCGTGACAATGTTTGTACACGGCCTCAGGGATCGAGCCATCCCTGAGGTACTCACCGATTAATAATTAAAACATACCTTTTGTATGCCAGGATGTTATATCTGGTATTAAAGTAATATTTTATCATTGGCCTTTTAGGTGTAATTTAAATAATGCATCAACTTTCCTAAAATGGCAGTGCGGTGCTCCTTTTTGTGAAATATTTATGATGGTTTGTATAGGTTTTTAAGCAATCTCGTCATGGTGTATAAATTATCCATGCCTTTTAAAACACACACACTTTTTTTACAGATTATATGACACAGTTAGTCTTTTTACCTATTTTATAACATTAGACGGAAGAAGTTATTTCAGGAGAAAAGACATGGTTAAATGCGTTGACATAGTGATGAATGGTAGAATGTATTATTAACACATTAGACGCAGTTATTAAACATTTTTTCTAATTATGAAAACATTTTATGAACAAAGAAGATGTTTTAACTGTTGTACAAATGCCTGCCCCGTAAACGTACTATCACTTTTCATCCAATCTCTGGTTGTATTGAAACATCATTGCTGTGTGTTGCCCCTTATGATAGGATTGCTAATGGAAATACTTATCACGCATAGTTAGCATGTCCCATGTGACGTCACTCGATGGAATACTTGAACAACTGGGTCGTCACTGGGATTCTGTGCTGTACAGTAAAATGGAAAATATTCAGTGAAAAATGAATAATTTTTAATTCAAATACAGGCAGACAAAATTAAAAATAAAAAACATTTTTATTATGAAAAACTTCTCCTTCATTTAATTAAATTATATTTTATTGAATTTATTCAATATAATACTCAGTATAATATGTAAGAGTTATCTAACGTTCACTAGAATTTTATTTCATCATGCACAATCGTTTGAAATCACCGTCCATTAAAGAGATATGCTTAATTATATTGCATGTAACTAGAAGTGTAATTATCCAATTTTAAAAGATCGATTGTAAAATAATGTATATAATATGATGTGATTGTATATTAAGTAACGAAGCTGACCACGGATCTATTCACAAATATATTGCGGTAAGAAACTTTATTTTTATGTGACCAGAATAAGCAAAAAATATAATAAACCCTTAGCAAAATTTTATAGGGAAACCAAACAAATTCATCGGAACAAACCATAAAAAATGATACTGTGTTATGACCCTGACTGTACAAGATTAGTGGTCAACATGTATGTAATTTAGAATTGAAGCCTCAAGCAGGCCCTATAGAAGTCGATACGTACAGGGGAATGAAGAAGCCGTAATCTGAAATCAATGCAAAGCTATAGGAAAAGTTTTAAGTGGAAAGGCGATAAGCATTTATGACAATTGAAGGCGATACTTCAGGCTTTATATCTTCATATTATATGAGGTAGAGTCTGACTTGATTCTATAATGTTTTCCTTTTAAAATTAAGACTAATTTTTCTCACAGAAATAATTAAGTTGAAACGTTATAATTTACTTTGTGTGCGTTTAATTTGTTTTTCTTTTCAGTTGGAAATTTTATTACTATTTGTACCAGAATATGAAAACTTGTATTTTTTTGTATTGTACACAAAAACATCTGTCAACTGTTGTTTATGCCTAATAAAATAAATACTAATTTACTAATATACTAGTCATTCTAATGTATTAATATTTAATATTACTATAGTTATTGCAGTATTGAGTTGAGATTGAATGAAGCCATAAGAATTAATCATTATTATTTTCGCTCCGCAGTTATGGCTTATTAGTGCATTGTCAGGAATTAGGTCACTCGCACCCTTATAGATTTTCGCTCTTGCAATGTTTCTAGTGCCAGTTATAACAGTATACGCATATTAATATTCATTACTCTTTCTACAAAATCGGAATAAAATAAAACCTAGAGAAGACGCACTTCAAACAACTTTTAATAAATAGCACCCTTTCAGAGCTTTGAAATAAATTATACGACCTTCTCACATACTTATAATTCCATTAATTTCATTGAATAGGTCCTCCAAGGATTCATAAACGTTAGTTCCGAATGAGTTAGGCCTTTTCACATATTTTCAAGCCTTTTGTAAAACCGTATTATATCGACCAAAATTATTGAGAATTTTCAAAATACTTATCGGTTTACGTGGGAACATTATGTAGCTAACGTGGATGTTAGTTTACTTATGTGGCACGTAAAAATTACTCACAGCTATATGAGTCATTGTTACTCTCCTATTTTTGTCTCTTTTTAGTCCTCTATTTTTTGATGTTAAAGTTCATAGAAAATCTTATTATAAAAAACTTAACCATTAAAAGGTTTTTTTATAGGTTGTTTGTATAAGCATTTTCCATTGAAAATGCCTTCGTGTTTTAGTACGATGATTATTATCAATGAAAAGCTCTAAATGCGTGCATACTCTAACGAGAAGAAAATTCAACAGCCTATATTATCATATAAAACCTAAATAGGATTCTCAAAAAATTAAGGTAAGAATCCAAATTCTATATAACGCCAAAATACAGTTATTTGCTTATCGTATAAAATATAAAACAATGCTTTACGCTTTTTTATACGAGCAGTGATAGAGCAAACGCTGTGACGAAAACATTTTCCACACTCGATTGCCGCATGTGAACAATTTTCATCGCCAGCTCAGTTCAAATTTGTACTTTGGAGAGGATACGCGTCGACTCGGTCGGTAAGCCGGCTCAACTCCGCGCGTAAACAAACTTCGAAGATTAAACAAATCAAAATATTCTATTGTGAGTGTAGTGATATTAATAGTGATAGTGACATCAGTGTTGTATCGTGAATAATTCCGGCGTGTTTTTCAGGTACGAATTAATAACTTGTTATGAACAGTGCGTGAATAAGTTTGGCGTTCACTTGTTTTGGTTTCACCGGATTCCTTAAGTGGGTTGCAATTAATTTGGTTTTAATTTCCGACGTTGGATTGATTACGCAATTGTTATATATAATTGCAAATAGCGATTAACGTAATGATCAAACATTTGGGTGAGATATTAAATTAATTAAACTGATTCGGTTAAACAAAAGGCCTCTCTGTCAGGTGTCCATTTGAATTGTTGAAACCTGATTTGTGGAAATTATCTGATTGATGAATTTATTTAATTATAGGACATTATAGCAAACCTATAGATAATAATAATAAAGTTATGGCCTTTTAAGTTTTTTATGGGTGTCATTAAGTTTGTATATAAGGATAACATTCAACGATTCAAGTAAATACATAGAGATATACTTACTCATTATTATGGAGCATGATAATTATAATATTTAAGCACGTGACGTTGAAACAAAAACAAAATAAAATCCATAAGGATTTTCATTTAAAGTTACATCACCAACAAAAACAAACAAAAATAAATTAAATTCTATAATTATTTAATATTAAATTACCAGATATGTTTTTTTCTAGTCTTAATTTTCGGCTAGAATAACTAAACTATTTTGGATCGACGGACTCTAGTAATGAATGAACTTTTGATTGCCACATCACTTATGTAAATTACAAAGTTTTCATGTTCAAAATGCCAAATAGTTGTCTTGCTTTTGCATAAATAATGGCTCATAGTTTTAAACCTATTTCAAAATAGTTTTACATTTCAATCAATAAATACAAGATAAAAGTTAACGAATTAATATGGAGATAAAAGATATACTATGGACGTATAATATGACTAAAATCTTTGACGTATTACTAAAAACCTTTTAAATAGACAAAGTTACAAAGTGTACAGTCATTAACTACATATAAGAATACTATTGTTTTACATAGGAGCAGTTGCAACTACGGTTGATTCCTTACAAGCGGCTTACAAGGGTTTTGTGTTTCTAATCCTGTAAGCTTTTCTTTGTAGCTAACGTATATTAAACCAGAGCTGTCTTTTGCACTGAAACTGTTTTAATCAAGAATTGTACTAAGAACATTTATTATATAGCTGAAATTAACAAACTACGTAATAGTTTTTATTGATTTTTATTATGTTGATTTCCGAAACATATACTATTGACTTCAGACACAAAAAAAATAGACGATGTGTTTAGGCCTTTGAGAATTCTATATTTTAATTTGCTACGTATCTATCCATTATCGCAAGTTTATTAAAATATTGATAAATTATTTATGTTACTTACAAAAATTTGTAAATAAAGAAGTTTAATTGAAATCCAATTACGATTACTTAAATACGATCAAAATTATTAATAAATAAAAATACTGGATATGTATTGAAACTGTACTTTTATTTCACGTTAAAGGTTGAAGTGGAAATCCGCACAATTCAAATGAAAAATATATGAGTACAGGATTTTACTGAAAAAATGGGTCATTCGTTTGAATAAATGTGAATAACGAGAGGAAACGCGATTACTTTTAATAATGTTCAATAATTTATACTTACTGTGTAGGCTTGTTATAAAAATAATGGCGTCGAATTTTCCTTTGTTACGAATATTTATATTTTTTATCAATAATTGGAGTCTCAACGATATGATCTTTATGATCATTGATTGGAAATGATTAAAGAAGCTATTTATGAGCGTGGGCTGACGTATCATTGACAAGGTATTGAAATGTACAAAAATATAAAATTACTTGTTTCTGTCTGCAACTTCGCTGACGTTTAATTCAGGTCTAAATATATGATATCAACATCTGTTAAATAGTCGCGGCGTAATTAACACATGAACATTAATGTTTATAGTTATTTATTTTGTATAAAGTTCAATCTTCTACATTTATAAAAAAAATAAGCGACTTATGATTGCAAAGAGCAATGAATTGGCTCTTACACCCGTATTTTAAAAAGTTACCTTAATTTTACATCCACTCAGGTTACGTCAAATATGACGTATAACAAATGTCAATCAAAAATTCATGATTGGAGTAACATAAAAATATAATATTTTAATAAATAGATCGAAGTAACGGATGGAGGTGTTCAATTTTCTTAACGTGAGTAGATGTAAGTTAGTAGAGGTTTTTTCCGATTCAGAATGTAAATTTTCGTTGACAGAGGTTGAGTGAAGTCGAAGAATGATTCTCCAAATACGTATTAGAATACGGGTGTTAGTATTCTTTTGTTAAATATTTCTCCTGCTTGCTTTCTCAAATAAAATAAAATAATACATATTCCAGTATTACATAGGCAAGTGGATTTAATTTAAATATATCCTTTTAAATAATTATCCTTTACTTTACATTTTCACCTTTCCTTGCCTTGTTATCTAACAGCATTTCATTATTAATCTGACCATAATTTGGGATTCCTGAAATAGAGGACTTTAGTACAATTGGAAGCCTCCGCAAGCCGCAATCCCTGAATTCATTGCAGGATTCATGGAAATGTCCCCAGCAGTAATGGACTGAATTCGCAATAATCTATTTAGGTGGAACTACCGATGTTGTATTGGGTTTTAAAACACAATATTTGCTTAGGAATGATAGATGTACAAAAATGATAATGCAAACTATGTTTAGTCAGTTAGTCACACGAAAAACGGGTCCATACTTTGAAAGTCCTTAAGAACTTTAATATAAATATAGTATTGTTTGTTTTAATATGAATATCCTAGAATCATAAAAATTTCGCAGGGACAATTTTTTATTTATATTTAATGCAATTTTCATACAGTACATAAAATTCAATGAATTCTGAGTAAAATGCTATTCACTGATTGATCTAAAATATTTAACCGACCCGTTATACATAATGGTGTATTTTTTTCGATTGCAATTTCATATTCTCAGCGTTTATATTAGTTATATATATAGTTCAGTAATAAATGCAATAAACAAGTGCAAACTTCCTGATCGTAAACGACATCGATTTTACGGCTTTTGCTAATCGCAGTAATTAGGATTTTAATATGAAACTAGTTCTCGAGTTCATTACTCTGCGACGTGGGTGTGTGCGTGCGTTATTAAGGGCTAACACGGTTTATTAATGCACTTTTATAGAGTATAAATTAAATGGACGTTTAGAGGAATTTTGAAATGGATACTTGGGTATCTAGTAAACGAGGAAATAATTAATGTGGAGTATAATAAATTATTGGTAGAATTTATTAATTATCTTAGTAATGTAATGTAAGTTCAAGCTAGTTATAATCCGATAATAGTCTATTGAAAAAAAAACAAAGATTAATAAATTTGAACTGTAAATAAATTTATATTATGCTGAAATAATACAATATTGATTATATCTAAAATATTAAAATTTACCTATCTGCTTTATAATTGAAATAGCTGTATGAACTTGGACTAAAGTTAAACATTTGCTATTACATAATGACAATTACATAAAAAAGTTACATACTTAAATATTTCGTATAAAAATATCATCGATTCGCTTTTATAAGCTTAACCTAGGTCGAAGAGTCGATGTACTAATTTGATTACTTTCCGTCCACGCTACTGCAACTCACTTTGTAAACAATTTAACTCTGTCAAGTATGGAGCAGTGTTAAATGTGTTTGTTAGCGTATTTAGTAGTGTTGTATGGATTAGTAACCGTAGCATAATGTTATATAGCTCTATGTAACACAAAAATATTTTTTTTTGTAGCAGGACCGGTGTTTGGGGAGATTATCGTGTTCAATAAAACAAACAAACTCTTCAGCTTTAAATTTTAAAAGTATAAAATACAGCTACTTTCTAACTTAAATGCTAAAAGAAATATAAGTAAATCTAAAAATACGTTACGATAAAAAAATGTTAAAAATGATTGATCATATTATTTACTTACAATGACCCTTGTCTGATTGTCTCTTCAAAATAGAACAGAGTTATAACATTATAAATAACTAATATTTTTTAAAATACGCATTGATTTCATTCAATACGCAAATTTTCATATATTGTTTGCTAGTAAGATTATATTTATGTACATATGCCTCTGAACTGGTTCTAATAAAGAAAATAAATAAATGAAATAAAAAAAGAAAAATAAGGATGTTCGGAAGGATCTTAGGATAGACATTTAAAAGGATATATAAACGATATGGACTTCTAATTCGCTTACTAATTATAGTGAACTAGTTACAAATGTACTTTATTATAAATTAATTAGTTGTACCGTTTCACAGTGTTTATTATACATATAAATAACAAGAAATAACGGAAAACTCATAATTATACAATTAAGCGTAGCATAATTATTATTAATGTAGTTATTATACTTTAGCGTTAATACGGCTCATAGACCAAGAGTGTTTGTTCAAACCTAAATACTTTAATATCACTATAAATAAATAACGATCAGTTATTAAATGAAAACGTATTCAAAGGAATTGAATTGTATTTTGGAATACAAATACCTAATAAAGACAATAACTTACTGGATAACAAGTTAAACAAAACTGAGTATGGTGCTGTGTTGTACTGTGTGCTAATATAGTGATAATTTCTCTCTTCTTTAAGACCCGTAAAAAGTGGAGTATCATAATTATATGGCAATATTATTTTGTTGTTTAACATAAATAGGAACTTGAACTGGAAACCTCCTAGTTTTAAATTTGATTTCTTTTCGATATATCTTTTTTCAGTTTCCTTAATCTTACATTTTTTTGGACCGGTATAAAAGATGACTTTAATTTAGAAATTGTTTGTAAGATATATATTTTATTTTAATTGTATAGGTGCAAATGTACAGATACATCTCGTGAATCTCCGGTGGTTTAGTTACTTTTCCTAAACATAGTTATCACCTTCCTGATTCATTAATCCATGTAATATAACGGCTTTCGTTGCGTGATGTTAACTCATTTGGACTGATATAGAAGAACTGTTAAGACTGTATAAACCTGAGTATAGGTACATGACAAATATTTACCTTAGGCTGTGATGACGATGTACCTTATATGCATATAAATGGTGCTGCTATGTTTTGTGAAAAAGTTCCTTACTAATAAAAAAGCTTAAGAAGCTCAACTTAGTATATTGATTATTGACTAACACCCGTAATCTAATACGTTCTTCGAGCATTTCTCGATTTCACTCAACCTCTGTCAACGAAAATTTACATTCTGAGTCGGAACTCTACTAACTCACGTCCACTCACGTTATGAAAATTTCGGAGAAGAAAATTTAACACCTCCATTCGTTCGATCTATTTATTAAAATATTATATTTTTATGTTATGAATTTTCGATTGAAATTCGTCATACGTCATATTTTACGTAACCTGAGTGGAAGTAAAATTAAGGTAACTTCTTAGAATACGGGTGTAAGAATGTGTTTGATGGATTTCAACGACGTTTCATTAAATTGCATTTTATATATGGAAAATACTTGCATTAAAGTAAATAAATGAAAAGTATAAATCACATACATAATTAAAAGTAGGTCACTAATGTAATTGTTTCTTAAACTAATACAAATGAAACAAACTTTCGCTAGTAATTTGCGATTAATCTCAAATACTGACGGACAACCATCAAAATTACCTTTGAAAGCTGTAAATTGTATTATTATGTGTTTTGTACATTTTGTGTCAAAATATGTAGGTACTATGTCAAGAAACCTTCAAATTATATTTTTTAAAGGATCACTTACTCGTGTTTTGAGATAAAATAACAAAGATAGCCCATCAATCTTTTACGTAGGTACGTTCCATTTTTACACGCTCGTGGTCGCATTATATTCCTTTCAAATATTTTACGACAAATATTTATTTTGTAAGATGGTACATATTCGCCGATTATACACGAACTACAAATATATGTATAACAGTTTAGCCTTTGCTTTATAGAGCAAAGTCAACTGTGACATGACTAATCCTTCAGCAATGTGCGTGGCGCTTAACAGAGATGAAATTTGTCGGATGTTTGATAATGTTGCTTATTACAATGTTACTACGGTTTAAACTTGTATGCCATGTGAAATTGTCAAACACTAAATTTGTACATCAATAGTAACGGTATACACGCTACTATATTCTGAATAACAATTAATGCAAAATATGTGTTAACTGCGCTCTGGATATTTCCATTTGTAGAAGCAATATAGTATATATTTATCGCTTAATAGATTTACATAAAAGATCTTTCAAATAAGACCAGTAATTCCTGAAATTAGCGCATACAAACAAAGTCATAGCTTTACACTATTACTATAGAAGTAAAGATACTTACAAAACTTATACTTCAAATTAGTCTAATCCGCTAAAAGCGTAGGTTAAAGCAAGTTAAAAGATATGCAGCGTCCATTTTATGAATGCACAATGAGTGTAATTAAAACATAATATTATAATTAATTTAGTATTTTTTGTTCCTGTTACAATACGTTTGCATAGTTATCCGTGCCTCGGAAAGCACATAAAGCCCTCGGTTTTGCGCCTCATCTCTCCAGTCGAGTTGGTCTGCCGTCCCATCGGATTATGAGAGTGAAGGAATAGAGAGTGCACCTGGGTTTGCGCACATAATTGGGCACTGTAATATCTGCTGCGTACCTGGCTGATCCCTGTTGAGTTTGGCCACCATGATCGATAACGGAGAGGCATTATAATAGTTTTAAGTTTAAACAATATAAATTGAAGATATCTTAATCAAGGATTCACATCCGAATTCACGGAGCAAGTTTCTAACATTATAATCGTGTTAATCAGAACGCTAGTCGCGTTGGCGTCCGATATTGGAATTGTAAGCAATCCCGCACCAATTCGAAATCAATGTTCATTGTCATGCCTAAATCAATGAGTGTCAATAAATCTTCGATAAGATTTTATTTTGGTCCGGTAATTTTGTTTACACCGATTTGATTGGCGGTTCTATTTGGCCAGATGTTTATTTCGAGATACCTTATCGCACCCTTGCCCATCTAAGTGAGAATATTTTAATTTAGATTCACGCTCAAGTATCATATTAAAATAAAGTTTTTAGATTACTCTAGTTTAAAGTTCGATTTAGTTTCTAGTTTAAAGATTTTAGTATCGAATGTAAAAATTTAACTTTTATATCACTATTCAACAAAGGACTAAATTTTATAGTCAAGGTGTCCATTTGAGCTTATATTTGATATACAACACATTAACGATACTAAATGACAATTACATTGGCATCAAGATTATTTTTTAACAAATTTCAAGTATGGGCAATAATCGCACCCAATTGGTTACTAATTCACTACAAACCAGTATTCTCGAACACGATAGGTCAAAAGAAATCTCATGAACTTTTTGCCGCTATACATTTCGCAAACCTCACTTATTGCTCGAAGTAAATAATTTCTCATCACGATTTCCGTAAACATGTACACTTATGAATTTACCTCATGAATAATTCCCGTGAATTTCGCACAGGTGGTTCTCGTATACCTTTCCTGTAAGGCAAGAATTTATTCATTACCGCGGCTTTTTCTGTCCCTTCCATTTCTAGCTTTTCAACCTTATCTGCGAATTCATCTTACATTTCTATTCCTATGTGACGAGTTGAACTTTTACATTATTCATTCAATTCAGCCGACAGCCAATCGTTTCAATTGATGCTAAAAGGTTTAAATGATAAATACGTTTTCTATGAGTCATGTTTTCACTTCCTATTTGGAAATATGAACAGGTCTAATTTAAGCGCATGTCCTAGAAGATACATATAAAGTGACAAGAATAAATATGTTCATCATTAAGGCTTTTTTATGGTCAATACAGTTTTACCATCACTTTATATATTGTGACATCTCATTATTTCAAAACACTCGCTTGCGTTGATGTCACGATTGAACTGAATGAGTGTTGAGGAAGATATAATAAATAAATGTGTGTAAAAATATATGTTAATGAATTAAATCAATCAATGAAAAACCAATGGTGTTTATCAGATCGCATTTCATGGATTATGCTCTTGAACTCTTAATTCAAGTTTTTAATACCAGATAATTTAATATTCCAAAAATCTATAAAATTTAACATTTTAATTGAAACATCACTTCGTCTCTGAGCGCGTAAACCTGAATAAATTGTCAAACACGAGACTAGAATTTCAAGTATTCCTATCAGTTTCATGCACTCAGATCTGTGCCAGCACTAACAAGTACGGTTAGGTAATCATCAAAATCAGATATCTGTCCGGAGAAGGCTCCTGATTGCATTGTAATCTCGTTTAGCTGGCTCCTGAGAGGGTCCCTATGCCTTTAATAGGTTTGGGATATTTAAGACGGCACTTACGAGTAATAACAGTAGCGAAATACTGTCTATTTCAAGTATAAGGTACTTGCGACAATAACTTTTAGTTTTTCTCTTAAATATTATTGCCAAGTACATAATTGAATAGAAGGGCTTTCTAACACATGATTTTTAATCACTCATCTTAAGGCATCAAATGACCAATTTCCAAATTATGAGAATGTGTTTAAAGAAGCAATAAACTTAAAATATATTATTATTTATTTAAGTATACATTTGTTCCCCAAATATTAGTTAAACAGTTCTTAAAAGTTTAAAAAAACAGGAAGTTTAAAAAACTTTGTGCATATAAAAAAAATTGTAGACTTATTATTTATTATCGTAAGACGATGGTGATGTACGGGCACGTCAAAAAGGAGACACATTAGATTTACAATAATTACAGAGTGCTACAAAATATAATGGAGAAAATTATGGGAAAATGTTAATCTAAAAGTGTCTCAATCTAAATTAAATTTCTTTTCATTCTTCACTAATTATAACGAAAGATAAAATATAATAATTCATTTGTAACGCATTGTGGTAAGGGAGCAATATTTGCATTAACATAATAGCTAATTTTCTTTTCGCTCTCATTAAATAACGTAACGAAATGTTGTGTTTCAATTACCGTCACTATTTACATAGCTGCAATGCAAAATGTAGTCTGTTGCAGAACAAACATTACGCTGAGAGCATACGCACTGCAGTGTTATAAAACTCACGAATGTATGATTATGTTTGACGAAATTGAGCTTTTCATAACAATTGTGAATTAATTAACTATGTATAAATAAACTAATGAGAATATTAATAACAGCTAATTGTGCATATATTTTACTTTTACACGCTTAAACTATTGAGCGGATTTTGATTAAACTTCAGAGTAATTAAAATTACGTCATAGTATATTCTTTTGTAGTTCCATACAAGTGGTCTGGCCCCCCATTCACAAATGCTTTTCCGATCGGAAATTTCCGAAAATCGGACGTTGCTGTCTAAATTTGTACGAATTCGTTCCAAATATAAATGTGGTGTTTTATATGTGGTCAAAAATTAAGAATTAAAAATAAAAAAATCATTTTAGTATTTTCCGTCCAAAATACATTTTCAAACAAACATGACATCTGATTGAGTGCCATGTAAATCTCAATTGCGTCTAATGGACTTGAAAAGGACAGAGCGAATTTATTGCTTGTGCATTGCAACAATGAGGAAATGTCACAACACGCTAATGGCTAGGGAGCCTGTTAAAAATAAATGATTCCAACGCGAGCATGATAAATGTATTGATTTGTTGAACAATATGAGTGACGTATGACACTTTGCTGCTACACGAAACAGTTTATTATGTCTCTTCGATTATATTTAAAACTAGCTGATCCACGCGGCTTCACTCCCGTAGCATAATATTAAATTTGGATCGGAATCGGATATTCCGCCCAACTATCCGGTTGGCCATATTTTCGTTGTTTTATTGTATAAATAACTTCAAACATGGACGCTTGTAATTTTATAATTATTTTAGAAAGTAGAAATCTTCGAACCGAATTCGGCTGAGAAAATATGCCGAATACGCCAAATACCGAAATTACGAATAAATATTCGGCGCATC
>LQNK01000115.1:361456-376373 GCA_001586405.1 Phoebis sennae
GTTCGTAATATAGCCGTTTATCATTAACACTGGTTATTTTAAACTTATGAGCACATTGAAGATGATAAAAAATCTTTTGAACGTCACAAGCAAATGTTTAAAGATTAAGGAATAAAGAGACGGTTATATTACAAAAATGTTTTCTACCAATATTAAAATGTGAAAGTTTGCATGGTTGTGTATCAATAACGCCGCAATTATTGGATGGATTTTGATAAAATTTGATTAAATATTTTTTATCCGCGATTTAAATGGGATATGAAGGATATGAAATGATATAATTCGTTAATATTCAGGACAGGATATCCATTTCTGATGAAACAATTAATTTTGTTTTCCTTTGATTTGGTTTTATCATGCCGACGGATCAAATATCACCAAATGGGTTTTCCTTTTTATAAAAGGGACTTATTTTCATTATTTTCATTCAATAAAATATAATAAGTTCCACTTACAACCACAGATTAAATGCACAAAACGAAACTGTCGGCAATTTCAATATTGTTTCAATTAAAATTTCATTTACTATGCAATGTAAAATATATTATGAATGCACCATTGTTAACTGAGTTACGTTTTTATTTAACCGTTTTTATGATTCTGCAGTTAAATGTCGATTCCATACGAACGTTTATGTTAATTTATTTCTATCACTGTATAGACATAAAATATTATTATTAGTCAATCTTGATCGCTTGCATTCTTTGACTAACTTAAAAATATGATAAAAACCGTTGGTTTGTACAAATAGTTGTTAATGATATTCAATCGGTTTAGGCGTATTTCATTTAATCAAAAAATCAATTTTTATTATTTTTCGAAACAGTTTGTAACCCTTAGTTCGAAAGTCTGCGAAGTCTTTTTGGAAAAACTAAAGGCAAACACTCGGTCTAGTCAACCCTTTCAAAAATATACCTTTGTTCCTCAAACCGTGCCCGTATGCAATTAACTCGTTCCCAAAAACGCAGATATCTGGTATAGGTACTGTAGTATTCCTAACATTTATATTTGTGTTGGAGACCTCACTATTGGTGACTAAAATTATAACAGAGGTTATTTTATTAACATTCTGGCCTTACCAATTTCTGTAGAGGCCAGAATGATTTATAGTTTAGTACAATAAAAAAAAATCAATCACGGGGACACAATCTTGAGTAATCACCGTAAAAAATAATAGATTTTCATAATTGTCAGGAGTTAGTTTTAAGACGAAACGTTTATCGGGTGGTAGTATACGTTAAGTCGCCTTCCATTTTAAATACTAATATCTCGGAGATTGGATGAACGCAATTAAACAGATTAAATGATATTTTTTTAACTTTGGATATATAAGCGTACAGTTCTCATTAAATCTTTTCAAAAACGTACCTTTGTATTTGAAGTGTGCCCGCATGCAATTAGCTCAGTTCACAACAAGGATATCTGTGCCGACTGCGGCACTCGCAACATTCCTCGAGAGATATGCATAATTTGAGATATTGCGGAACTCCTGTTCCTTGTCGTGACTGTTCCTTGTATACATTTTAGGTCATTTTTTAGGTACATGTCCTACTTGAAAAGGGGAAGTTTGCTTATATTTTGTTTAATAGACTCATAGTTAATAAGACAATTAATAAGACATGATTTATAATGTTATAACTTATCAATTAAATTAATTGTTTTACCTAAATTCGAAGATACATATTATGTGTCCACCCAATTTTCTTATTTACTTACCAATTATTTATTAAATATTTTAAAAAGACATGTTAAAATAATTATTTATTGTTAATTTTACTTGATTTCAAACTCCTAAATATTACCAGAAAAGCGATCTACTTTAAACTGACTCGTCAATTTGTAACGTCAATATTATTAGATAGTTTTGCGATCGAAATCAAGCAATATAAGCCAAATGGAGTGGTTCAAGTTTACTTAGGACTCTACAGACTTATGCGACAACACAAACATCTATAGGTCACTATTTATCGAGCGGTGAATTAGTTAGGACCCTCTGTTATCGAGTATGCGTTAATGGTAACTTTGTAAGCGTGTTTGAACATAACTTTTAACATTTATTATTAAATTTATACCCCTTTTCATGCGTGGGCTTGCAATAGTAGATAAAAAACCTACATTGATATTTTTATATAGAAACATGCTGTAAAACTTCAATGTAACTCACGTTGCTTCTAGGAAAAAAATATCTGCATGTATGTTTATCGATAATATTTCAATATCTATGTTTATCAAACCACCGATCGATTATTTAATTTGTGCATTACTTACTACATAGTATAAAATATAGTCGCTGTAAGTATGCTTAGATCTTTACGCATTTTTTTAAATATTTAACATGCGAAGCCGGGACGAGTCGCTAGTATAAATATAATGTTGTGTATTTCGGGCAATCTTTAACATTTCTAAAAGTAGAATTTTAGCAATATTCCGGTTTGAATATACACTTTCAACCCAATTCTGCTCACGTAGACCACATACTCGTTATATTTTTCCGAGCAAATGTAAATTAAAACCTGAATTGATACTGTTTCTCCTACCGAAAATGATATTTTGTAAAGAGACTATGAAATCGAGCCATAAGCGTATAATGGAAGTGAAACACATTTATATTGAGGCATACGAAGTATGTTATTTAGGAATATGTTATGTTCTTTAAACATACAATATAGACATGCAATTGTTTCATATCTTGACTATGTAGAATCAGAGCCGCGTTATGGGTAATATTGTTACTGTTTATTATATTCGGTAATAGCACAGTTCACACTAGATAGACCACATATAAAATGATGAATGGTTACGATACGTAAGAAGTGCTTCACGGCTCGTCTAATCGTCTACTTATAACCTAGGAATCAGCCGTTATGCTTAACAGGAAAGCATGATTAATTTAACGTTAGTAACGCAGCAATAACGTTTTATAGGAAGGTTATAAAAGTATCAAAACAAATGCATAAAGTGAATCCAGTTCATCGACCCGGCTGAATCAGATGTCGCCAACTGAAGCACTCCTAGTACCCTTTCGACACAGCGGCACCGAGTAGGGAAGTGCGACGATGCTCTTACGTAATACATTTTGTTTAATTTATATTCCGTATTATAGAATTTTTTCGCATTAATAGCTAAATCAGCAATTTAGGCGGCTATTGTTTCTCTTATCAAACATATTATATAGATTTTAATAGTTATATTAGATTTTAGATTAGATTTTAATAGTATTAGTGTTAGAAAGTTCTGATAACCTCTTTTTGGGGCGGTTTTTGAGGCAAGCTGAAAATTTGTCTGATGTCTCTTCTATTATGCCTCGAGACTGAAACTGAACTGTAGACCTGTCTGAGATACACCTATTGTCCTTATATGATGACTAAGAAAAAAATGGCATATCTATTTTTTCAGTTAAAACTAAAACAAATTATCTTGTATTGTAGAGACTAGAGAGTCGACATATATCGCTAAACTTTATTTTACACATTTATATTTTCTCTTCTCTTCTTATTCGTGTCACTCTTGACAGAGTGGTCGTGACCGTCATGTAGACTTTTTTGGCTGTTTCCTCTTGTATCATTTCTCGTCACTTCTCTCTGCTCTCTGTCATTCTGGTACACTCATGCACTGGACCACCCACCGCAGTCTTGATCTGATCAGTCCAGCGCATGGGCGACCTTCCGCGTGGTCTGCTGCCTTCCACTCTACCCTGGACGACAAGTTGCATTATCGTTTATGTCATTATCGTTTCTCCTTGAAACGTGGCCACATTTATATGCATAGCTGAAATACCAATTCCCGTTAGTACATACCCACTATTCCTTGATAAACAATGTTCCGTAATTAGTTATCACTAACCTCTGAAAAAAGTTCAGCTTGGATGGAATTGAAACGGGATCGTCCCAATTAGTGCGCAGTTAGGAAAAAGTAGTATTGATTTCTTGATTGATGCAACAGCCAATTAGTCGAACATGCATAAACCGACGTATCTCTAACTCATTAGCTTTAAATTTTCCCTTTTCATTACTTCTTTTCTCTTTGAATTCCTTAACTAACCCATAAATTAACTTTTTGCTTTCCCTTTCACACTTCGAAGCAAAAATGTGGACAGCATGGTGCATACCATATTGAATTTATCGATGTCGATAAAAAGCGGACTTCCCTTATTAGCGCCATGTTTCATCTTTGAACAAATGACCAGATAGGAGCTGAATGAAATCGTTGTAGTGCTTGCTTTATGAGTTGGATACAAACTCCAGATGCAACTATGCCGCTATGAAATCTATGAAGTAGGCCTTTATCTACAGTAAAATACATTCAGTTAGTTTGATTTGATTGGCAAATAATAAAAATAATGTTTTTATTTTACGCTTAAATAAATCAATGATAACATCGTTATCTAAAAAATTATTACAAAATCGGAAAAGAAATAAAACAAATCTGCGTGAGCATAATCAAAAACTTACATTCGAATTGAGATGAATTCGAAACAAATCTATCGCAAATGAACCATTACATTGTTATTTATTATTAGTTACTATTACATTATTGCCATTTTATTACTCGTCTCGTAAATATCCATTTTTCTAAATAAAGGTTGAAGAAGAACGTTTATCAGAAATTGCAAAAAGTAAAAGGATTCTTAACGTCTTTATGGCGTTTATTCAAAGAAAATAAAACGTAAAAATGGATGTCTTCCAGTCGAGATTTACATAATCTGAACGAAGTCGGAGGCAATTTTTTCGCTAAATTATTTATTTACTCCAAACCCCGGCGCCTGGTGAGCAGATACGGATTTAGATAAACACACCCTTATATTTACAAATTATGCAATCACAATAATCAAAACCGAAATAAAATTAATAAAGGTATTACTTAAAGAAAATTATACCTAGATTTGAAATACAGAATTAATTTTAAAACAAGTTGTCCCATTTCATACATACAAATATACATTATTAAGCAGTTGTGCGAAAAATTAAATTTATGTTCTACGAATAAAGTTTCTTGAATTATTGTTGATTTACTACAATTTACTGTTTATCATTATGCTACGGAAAGGAAAAAGTATAAAAGTTTCGTGCGTATAAGACCACCTTCCAATAAATATTTAATACCTATTGGAAAACGAATAAAATTTTCCATATATTATTGCAATTGGTTTTTCGTGTTTATCCGAATCGATCAAGAAACATAACTTAAACTTTTAGCGAAGATAAATGAAACAGTTTTAAAATACATTAGTACTATAAAGTAAAGGTGATCTCATAGGAAATATATCTTAAGAACATATCATATTTCATCAAAGGATCTCGTTTAAACTAGAATAATAATGCCAAATGCACGCATCCATTTATTACATATTTTTGTTAACCATTCAACGTAAAAACCTTCAATAGCCGCTAATGAAAAGGCCCTCTTAAACCTTTCCGTTTAAGCATCGGAATAAAGTTGAAACATGTTTTAGCATAAAGGATCGCATGCACTCGTAATGCACGCTATTGAGTGATGGCAGTGACTCATTTGGAGTTTAAGCACGCCGGGCTAGAATGCGAAGTCGGCCTGTTCATGACTGTTTCGTTTATTTTGCTAAATTGTGAGACTATGTTATTGATAAATAAATAAATAAATAAATAAATAAATAAATAAAAACTTTATTGTCACAAGAAGACAGAATACATTTGTGCACTTAAAATATTTATAAATATGTCTTGCGACAATAGGCAGCAGGCTCAGCTTGTGCTGGCAAGAAAATCTCGCACAGCGCTGATTTTCAGCCTGTCCCTATACCACTCAAAATTAAATGTGAGGCGTACAAAGTTATCCAAAAGTGAACAAATACACAACATTAATAAATAACAAATTTTGAGATCTCCTGGCGTTATATCGACCAATATAGGTAATAGATTATTTAACGAGAAAAAAAAATAGTTAAAAACACTATTCATATGCCCAATGTGCTTATCATGTAAGATTTACGTAACATTTATTTAGTTTATCCACTCGGTAATCACATCACAACATCTATTTTTTATTAATTTGTGCACGGGATTATACTACACTAGCTGATCCGCGCAGCTTCGCTCTCGTAGCATAATGTTATATATATAGCCCATCATTTAGCCTATGTTACTCGTAGATAAAGTAGCTTTCGTAGCTTTTTTTTTCATTTTTAAATAGGTCCAGTAGTTTTTGAGTGAATAACATAATCACACCCAAACAAACAAAGTTTTCCTCTCTACAATATTAGTGTATATAACCATAACTATATAGACCTAAAAAATTTTATTTTATATAACAGAAAGTTCTTCTAAATACAAGGTTTTACACTTCACGAAATTGCGAACAACTATAAGTAGTATAAGAATTGACTATCCAGTGAACAAGGTAAATGAAAGTTAGAAACAAATACAAAATAATTTCCGCTGAAATTCACCAAACGACATTAATAATGTAGTTCCCGATACAATCTTACCTAATAGTAACCAAGCTTGGCCAATACAATTTAGCTGACCGAAAAATACATTACAGGGATGGGTGGTACACACGGCCGTTTATTGGACCCTCGGCACTCCTTTTTTAACCCTCGATCCCACGCGTGGGGTATTTAAAGGCCTAGGTCTTAAAAGTTTGCAAAATATGCAGATTTAAGACATATATAAGGAGCCCAAACTCTATATACCTTCATCGATCAGCGAGGCGGAGGGCTAATCAGAATACAGAAAACACTTATTCTTATTAATTAAGAATGAATTAACGAAATAACTTCAATATGATGTACTTAAAATAATAATATCATCGGAGTAACGAAAAGTCTGTATTATTTTAATGCTACTAGAAATGTGAAAATTTGATCGTTTATATGTTTATTACTAAACATATTTCGATGACATTTTGTCTATACTAATATTATAAAGAGGAAAACTTTGTTTGTTTGGTTGTAATGAATAGGCTCCGAAACTACAGGACCGATTTGGATGAAATTTTGTACAGAGATACTTTGAGACCCCAGGAATGACATAGGATAGTTTTTATCCCGAAAATCCTACGGGAACGGGATGTATACGCGGGTGAAACTGCGGAGCTCAGCTAGTATACAATAAAGCTATGGATTAAGTTAAATTTAAAAGGGTATTATCCCTTTTAAATTTAATGCCGCTGAATGAAGCTATTTTTAAAAATCTATCTTAAAAGAAGTTTGAAATATCACTTGGTAAAATCAACGATCAAAGCTCATTATATCTACAAAATTGCTATATTACTCGTATTTCAGAAAATTCTCATGTAAACTTCCATCCTACAGCTATAACACAAAGTTGAGCCGCAAAACCTTTATTGAAAATATATTAACCATTTAGGAAGCAAAATGCACATAAAACTTTAAATTATTGAGGTGGTTACAATAACAGTATAAGTAACAATTTCAGTTTATAGGCTCATCATTTAAGCGTGTTATAAAATCAATAACAATTTATAACACCTAGCCAACCTATTTGTAGTATTGGTACGACGAAATACCTCTATACGGGTGAAAGATTGTCATATTGCACGATTTTATATGATACTTTTATAACGTTAATAAAAAAACTTGTTAAGTGCGAGTCGGCCTCTTGCACAAAAGGTCTCGTACTATCATTTTTCACTTTTTTAATTTAAGTATTTCTGGTTTAGCGGCAACGAAAATACATCATTTTTGTAAATTTCAGCTTTTTAGCACGTCTTATGAGAAACAATCGGGTGACAGACAGACAGGCAGTAGTGTCTTAGTTATAGGGCCCCGTTTTTACTTTTTAGGTATGGAACCTCAAAAATTTAATATTGTACATGCTGAAGTAAACCTTGGTTGTGAAATCCCCAGTGTTATTCAGTAGGTTGAAATAAGAAGAGTATTTGTTTTAAAAACACTTTATTGTAACTCCCTTATAACTGTTCCATGAATGCCCTTATGAATAGGCTTAAACTATATACAAATATGTACATAGTAAGTAAGTAAGTAAGTAAAATCTTTATTCACATAAAAACATGTCATACGTACTTCCAGCCTATATTATCTTATTTTTTATGCACGTAATGTTCGTGCCTACAACTACATACAGTACTGAATACACCTAAAAATTCTAATGCGGATGTTTCCTGAATTACCAAAGACATTTTACTCGTAATCGTATCTAAAAGTAAAAGTAATTAATGTCTATGCCTGTACGTATGGTACCTGCATATTATAATAGCAACGTTTAAATGTCAAATGAAACCAAGTTTAAATCGTTTCCTTAATGGGAAGACACGCAGTACATGACAGGCGTGCTAATTACAAACGAATATTAGGCGACATGAAATACGATGTTATTTTAATATAAACTCTATTTATTTATGAAAAGATATATTTTCCTTTGTAATTTGTAGATCTGTTTTAAAGCGTAAGTGAAAGTTTTCAGCTGATTGTAGATATGATAGTATTAATAAATACAAAACACGTAAATTTTTCTTCCTTTCACTTGTATATGCCTGTTTACGCATTATTGGGTCAAACTCTAGCCTGCTTCATTCTAACAGAATTTGGAAAAAATTCAAATCGTTTATTTTTCAAATTGGTTTTTAAAAACTTGGAACTCCCTCTTTGACATTTAAAGTAACTAGGGTTGCTACCTTTTTTGTTCTAATTAGGTACTAAAAGTAAGAAAAAAGTAAGTAGGGAGGGGGGCATGTGCTTAATTTTTACGCTTCGTACTCCGAGCTCCTTTATTGTTACGGGTCTAACGAGAAATTTACTGTTCCATCAATAAATAAAGTATTTCTTGCACCCCTTCCTTTCCTTCTTTTTCAATTCTAAAAAAAAGTGTTTTCATGTAAAATAAAGTACAATTGCCCAAAATAACGTACAGTACTTATGTTATAAACGTACGTGGCAACCCTAAAAGTAATGCTATCTTATCGTTTTTATAATATTACTTGAGTTCGGAAGCTATATTCTCCTACGGAATTTCCTACGATCCCTTCCGAATCATCTACTTTACATGCGGTAGACTTCCTATACTTTGTGAATGTTAATGGGCAAATTGAGATAACGCGTCTTAAAATGTGCTTGCAAGAAATGAAATAGTAATCCTTATTAATATCATACATAGGAAAGTAACTCTGTCTGTTTGTTTGTACCTTTCTCACGTCTTAAACGCTAAACCGATTTGAATGAAATTTTATACAAAGATAGTTTGAAACCTGAGTAAGAATAAAAGCTTTTATTGCGGAAATCCCATGGAAACCTGAAATATACACGGACGAAACCGTAGGCCGCAGCTAGTAGTGTAAAGTATAATTATAACGAAATAATGATATTTGTATTCTGTAAAGAGTGTATTATGACAAAACATTGCAACAAAATAAAATATCAAACTAACATTAGCAACAAATATGATACGGGAATTAAATTATCCAATTCATACCGCAGTCTTTTGTACTATTGCTGTGACAATAGCAATAATGACGTCGAAATTAATGCGAAATATTTGAAATGCACCACAATTACTATCATCTGGCACGTGTGAATTTATTTGAATTGACTGTTAAGGAACAATGGAATTATGAAAAGACTTAGTACGTCAATCTTTTTATTACATCAATTGTTTTAAGTGGCTACTGGATAGTACATGGCGGTGTTATTACACTGTACCTTATGAATAAAAAGTGATTGTTTTTACGGGTATTGGATAAAAATGAGTACAAATGAGATAATTACTTACCTTCATTAATATATAGAATACTTTTGACCGGGTCTACACCGATGTCGGTACAGTGACGGTACAGTGACTTATCAATTTATCACTAACTAGCGGTGCCCCGCGGTTTCACCCGCGTACAGTTCGGTCCCGTGGAATTTCCGGAATTAAAAGTTTCCTATGTCATTCTCCTTGCCCTAGCTATCTCCTACAATTTTCGGTCGAATAGATCCAGCAATCCAGCATATATCGAGCTATAAATGTTATACAATTTCAAACCACTCCGCCCGATTTAAAATATCGTTTAGGACAAAGTAGCTTTAATCTAGGAATGCTGAAAATATTGAAAAATAAGATTTTCACGTCAATAACAATTATTTTTATTATTTCATTCAAAAATAATTTAATAAATTAATTAAATGATCTTGTCTTGGCCTTGTAAATAAGAATCTGTGCGTGACACGGTCTTACAATTCTATAGACTTTCTATCGAAATATTTAACACTGCGCACGCGCATCGAATATTAATTAATGGGGAACAATGGGTCCAACAATTTAGGAGCTCTACGTGACCTTTGTGTCCTTTACTATTGTTATAGTTTTATTTGTGTATGAAGCTTTCAAATCGGTTGACCCAATGATTCGATTACTTTTATTGCTTGTAGAACAATAGTTTAATCAACAGAATACTTTTTATTATATGTATAGAAAGTTAATATTAGAGATATTTTAGGGTACCGTAGTCAAAGCGCAAGAATTTTAAAACAAACTTATTTTTATTCAAGAATACTTGACACATACTGCAATAAATTCATTGACCGATATAGAAAACCAAATTATTATTTTTTATCTTCAATGCGAAACAAAATATATGTACAATGGTCACATCGTATTCTTTGTTATTATATTAAATGGATTATATATATTATTACACGTCGCTTAGGTATATCGCGAAATTCAAAGTCCCTCTTATAAAACTCAGTTAACGGTAATATATAGAAAACCTTAATTAGTTAAACTTAAAACTTTTTCGCAATAAAACAAAGCTTCTCAACTCGCTTCTAACATAGCTTTGAGTTCGTGAAAAGTTTTTTAAAAATCGACTCACTACTTTACAACTTCCTTCATCCCTACATACTTCACGATTTTAAATTTTATAAAACTATACGACTGTTTTTATTTAAATACCATTTAGTTTTAAGATTATTATTTTTTTTATGCTATAGCAGGCATGCGGTTCACCTGATGTTAAGTGACTGACCGCAGCCCGTGAACATCCTCAACATCAGAATGTCGAGATGCCTTGCCGGCTTAGGCAGAAGGAGCAGGGATATGCAAAGGATTAATGATTAATGAAAGTTGGGAGAGCAGTAGGACAGGACGGGAGAGGAATAGGATGGGAATATTAGATTATTTAACTAATGATTTAAATTTTACCTTCAATTTGGTATAAAATGTGACTACGTATCATAAGGCGGTGTCAAGTCCCTTTCAACCCTTTCAACATCACTTTGTAAACTTTGAAGGATCACAGTTTGTGTAAAATCTGATTATCCAAGAAACTTCATCTTCTCAAGTTCCGTATTCCTGAAACGATTAAAATAAATATTAACTTTATGTACTACATGTGACAAAATACTTTTACTAAAAGTTATTGACAAGCTTTTAATTTATTTCTTTTATTTTTATATACAATCATACTCAGTATCTTGTACTATGACGTAAATGAAACCCCAAGATCTTAAAAACCTAACCTACAACACACGAAAAGGTCAACAGTGGATAAAAATGTTAATACCCTAAGGAATTACTATACAATTTATTGAGTACGTCAACCAAACCGGTGTCGCGCTGATACCGACATACAGAAATCACCATATTATTTGATACTCTTTCCATGTTATGAACAAACACGCAACGGATATTGGATGGATATTGCACAAAGAATAACGTTATCTGGTATCTTATTCGAGAGGATCTCTGAGAGTTCTGAGATGCTTGTATGCGTTACGTTATTCGCAAGATTGACATCCCAAATAAAACTATTTGATGGTTTCGCGACAATTTTGTATCAATTACTTTTTGTATTAAAATACAAATTTAGGTTTTGAAATAATAAGAATTATTTGTAATTATTGAGATTTAATGCTTTAATTGTTAATTAGAAACATGAAAATAGGTGGAAAGAACAAGTCTTACTTTATGTAAAACAATAAAACAAATCAAGCAAAATCAACACTATAAATTATATTATTATATGCAGAGTCATAAAAAATCACCGTAAATATATTTTCTTCTACGAGCGCAAGTAAAATAAATGAAAATTTACAGCACACTTGAATAAATAATTTTGCCTTTAAAACACTTGTTAGTGAAAGTATTCACTTGCTAAAATTATATGAACCGGTTGAATTATATGAGCATTTCAAAGAGATGAGAACACAAGCATTAACTCAAAGCAACTTCATTACTCTATCACCATTTAAGCTCTATAGTGCATCTTTGTTGAAGTGTACTTAAGAGGGGTGACGTCACAGGTCCCTATTTTAGTACGCTATACCCATTTATATGGACATTAGCTGTGGTATGCTATTTCACCAATATAGCGGAATGCTAACCAGCCTTCCAAATGAACCTTTCAACCAAATTCTGAAAAATAGATCAAAGAAGAAAGGTAGTTCCAGATAGTAGCAACTTTAAAGAAACAAATGTTCCTGCTTTATTTTTATTAACTAGCTTTTCATGATTTCTCTCCTGCAGCTTAAGTTAGCTAAGCTAATAATTTTTCAGATATTAATTTTTTAGATGTATAGTGTGAAAGTTACATTCAAGTTTCATTCTTCAATAGAATGTTTAAGTGTTATTTATAACAAAAGAAAATTATATCCAAATTATGTATTTAGAAAATGTTAGCGCCAATGACTTGGGAAAACTTTATTTACTAAAAATGTGCCTAATGTCTTGATAATATATTGAAATCTAATTATTATGGTTAACTTGTAGGTTCCATTTTTATAAACTACATCAACATAGTTGATATTGAATCTATTTTTAGCAAAAGCCGAACAAAGTAGGTATTTATATGAGAACATTCCTGTGAGGGTTACGCGGTTCATATTCCCTCATAAAGAATCGCGTCTTGCAAACCCCGATATTGCAATAATCCCAATTTATTGCTACGTGATTGGTCACG
The DNA here is from genome assembly GCA_001586405.1 of Phoebis sennae. Taxonomy (NCBI): domain Eukaryota; kingdom Metazoa; phylum Arthropoda; class Insecta; order Lepidoptera; family Pieridae; genus Phoebis; species Phoebis sennae. The sequence continues at coordinate 374,348 of LQNK01000115.1, forward strand.
GGAACTTATACTTTGCCAGTATATCCTAGTACAGTATATCCTTTTGTATTACACATATTGTTTTACCCACGTAGTGTTTCCTTAAGAAGGGTGGTTAAATTTATGCGTAATGTTTATTGTTTCTATTATTTACTATTTTAAGTTCAGCCAAGTTTTTTAGTATTGATAGAAAATTTTGGGGGTAACTTACGTCTTGAATTTAAAATTCTATTGTACTTTTCTATTTTAAGATAGTTTTGTTCCATATAACGTACTCAATTATACTTATTTTAGTAAAACCTTAATTCATTGGAATTTTTAAATTTTAGAATTTTAGAATTCCACTTCATGTTGCTGAGTAAAAAGACTATTCATACAGATATTTAGAATACAGGCAATATCTTGTATCACTTCCTAACAATAGAAAGTAACGTAAATAGTCTTTAAAATACAAACGTGTGATGTGACATAAAAATTCGAAACACGTAGAACGAAACGTGCAACTCACGGTTGTCATTATATGTAAACGATGTCACTTCACCCCTTTCTAGCTAGTAAAAGTCGTTATTTAATCTTAAATTAACAGTACACAACACATAACCATATATTTGTGTTGCAATGGGAAAACTAACTCCCTACGTCTTCGCTCGCTGGTCTACAAAAGTACAGTTTATTAACTAACTTTTAAAGTAGGAAAAGAATTACACTGAAGCGAGTATCTCGTCAAAAAACTTATTAAGGTACCCCTATTTCATTTTAAAAACATTCAAGGACCATATTTATTTATGTTACTCAAATTATTTTTTATCCGTCACTCATGAGGATAAATAAAAGGATATTAGTAATTTACTATTAACTAATTTTTGAGTATAGGTCTTTGGGACCGACATATGCGTTGAAAAATTACATAATATAGTTTTTTTCAAAATGTATCTTTGCATACAATACGAAGGAAACATATGTTAAAGTTAGTTTTATAGGGTAGGATCTTTAAAAAAGGATTAATCCTTTCCTAACCATCCGGTCCAACATATATTTTCTGTAACGCTGTGAATGGTTTACCACAAGCAATTATCAGAATGGCAGTGAAAACCGCAAAAAAAAATTGCTAGATAAATAGATCTCACTTAGATTCTATACACAAATGCGGTATACGACGCAGTTTTACACTCGATGCTAAAGCACAAGATAATAAAATAATTTATGCGCTGAACAGTTTAGTTTTCTAGAACACATCCGATGTTAGTTGTTTTAAACTCGTGTGAAGCACCTTTTAATAGCTTTTTATATTTCTGTAACCGTTGATTATTATTATTAAATATAGGTAGTGTTTTATTTATTTCGTCCATTTGTGGAAAAGCTACCGGATGGATTTGGCTGAATTCTGATTATTATATTTTATGCTTGATCTGCCGATCACACACGAGAAATGCTATTCCGTCTGTCCGTCTGTCTTTTCCTTCAGAAATCCTTCTCTTTCAACTCCTAAGCTAACAAAGCACTTGCAACACTTTTGGTGCTACTAGGTCTTTTTGACTGCAGAAGTCACTCAAAATCAAGTAGACCGCTCCTTTGCACGCCTGTATAAAAATATGGCAATCGTAAAACCTTATGTACTTATAGAAAATCCTATAACAACATGCAAAATATTATCTAAAGTTGAACCACGGTAAAGATTATGCGTTTAACGACATGATTCCATTATAATATGATCGACAAGCGGAAGAACATCTCGGCATAGTCTATTAAATTCCTATCAGATACTTGACACATTTTATCGTCTCTTTTAATAGCGTACAGGGTTCTGAGTAATTTATAATAGACAAGTCTTTTAATACAATAGATCGGATAAAAATTGCTTTTTTAAAGATTTAAACCATCAATATACATCCAAAATCATAGGTAATAATGAATCATCATGATTTAAATAAATTAATTTATTATTTTTATAGATAAACTATCATATGATAATATTATACTTTTTATTGATCTATAGAACCTGATATATATGTAGCCTTGGACAGAAACTATTATTAACTAAAACGTG
>LQNK01000115.1:376643-395128 GCA_001586405.1 Phoebis sennae
CAGTGGCACTTTTGTTATATCTAATGTAGGACATACTTCGAACTTAAACTTTTTACTAGATATATTTTTACAAACGTACGTTTCTAAATCTTAAAAATTGACATACCACCTCTACTTCGAAAATTCACAAAGCACAGAAATTTGTAGTCCACGCGGGCGAAGCCGCGGGCGGAAAGCTAGTTATTATTAAATTTAGGTAGTGTTTTATTTATTTCGTCCATTTGTAGAAAAGCTACCGGATGGATTTGGCTGAATTCTGATTATCTTTTATGCTTGATCTGCCGATCATACACGAGAAATGCTATTCCGTCCGTCCGTCTGTCTTTTCCTTCAGAAATCCTTCTCTTTCAACTCCTAAGCTAACAAAGCACTTGCAACACTTTCGGTGCTACTAGGGCTTTTTGACTGCAGAAGTCACTCAAAATGAAGTAGACCGCTCCTTTGCACGCCTATATAAAAATATGGTAATCGTAAATCCTTATGTACTTATAGAAAATCCTAAATAACATGCAAGATATTCTAAACTTTGAACCACGATAAAGATTATGCGTTTAACGACATGATTCCATTATAATATGATCGACAAGCGGAAGAACATCTCGGCATAGTCTATTAAATTCCTATCAGATACTTGACACATTTTATCGTCTCTTTTAATAGCGTACAGGGTTCTGAGTAATTTATAATAGACAAGTCTTTTAATACAATAGATCGGAAAAAAAATTGCTAAAGATAGAATTTAATCCGTCAATATCCATCCAAAATCATACGTAATCATGAATCGTCATGAATTCAACTTTTTGTGCCCAAAAATTCAAGTATGGGAAAGATGTCAAAAAAAAACATAATAAGTCCTTATTACTTACATATTTACTACAAAACGGATTTGGATGAATTTATTATTTTTATAGATAAGCTATCATATAATAATATACTTTTTATTGATCTATAGAACCTGGAATGTATGCAAGCGTAGCCTTGGACAGAAACTATTATTAACCAAAAAAGGTAAATAAAGGTAGTCCGATCAGATAAAAAGGGACGTAATAAACCATCTTAATCGGTATATATGGGCGCTAAATTATACGGTCCAAAACAAACAGCTAACTTTTGAAAGCGATCTGATTATGTCTATGCAAACAAATATAATAAACTTCGTAATGGATGCGGGCGCCAATTGTGTTCTCAAAGTTAAAGGAAGTATTTTATCTGTGGGAGCTAATTTACTTGTGATATTTAGCATTTTACCTGCAATGTGACATAGATTTGTTGGAAAGGCTTATGCTGACTATAATTGTCTGATGTTTCAGGGTTTTATCCAGGGTTATGGGGGTTACTTTTTAATCCGAGGCTTTCATTTCTTATGTACTCCATAGTTGATCTGTAACAGATAATATCACATCGATAATTCGACTAACTTATATTTTTTGCATGAATGTTTGTGTGTCCATGACGATGCAATTACGGACCGAATTTTGATGATTTCGTATACAGGTAAGCGAATAGCTGAATTAGGTGATAAGGTCTAATAGGATAAAAGGTATACTTTTTTAATTGATCTATAGATCCCGAATTCAAAGCCGCGTTTGGTTAGCTTGTACATGACAAACTTCCCAAATACATAGATGACACTTTTAGCAAGTCTATAGATTGTCAAACTTCTGACCATTCTATTGAAGAAAAGTTACAAATGAGTCGTTCAAATGTGGGAAATTATCCTTCTTTGGACACACTTTTTAAATTCCTTTACAAATCCCTCTAATTCTGAAAATTTTCCGTAATGATTCAATGTTAAAAAACCCCGCGTAACTTTTTCATGCTTCTGCTTTTTGTAAGATATAAAAATAAGTTTATTTTTATTTGCCTGCGTTCATATCGTTCCGACCGGCCTCACACCGTTTTCATTCTAATCACTGATATCGGTCAGCCGTGAATTTCTTGAGTTAATCGATGTTTCATGTCAATGAGCTGTCATTAATAGGAAATGTAATACGACGATGTGCAGTTACTTTTTACACGTAACAATATAGTAAATCCGATTTAACTTAAGGATATTTACTAAAAGGGTTTACTATTAATATTACATTTTTGTTTCTCATTCTTTTTTAATGGAAAGGGTTTGTTAGGGCCGTTTATTTTAAATTCTTAATAGTATCAATCCCTCAACATTAATAGACTACGTTATAAAACAAAGTCACTTCCCACTGTCTTTTCTTATGTTTTCTCTTTTAAAATACTCAGATTTAGATGCACTTTTTTAAAAAGATAAAGTTATTATAAGTAGGTTTATATGTATTTTACATGTATAATATAGTCAACAAGTCTCTACTGACCAATTCACTGATAGAAAAAAATAGTAGTTAAAATTCCTTTACTCCATAGAGAAAGTAAAATTGAGCAAAGTTATAGGAATGTTTCCATAATGTTCCACATTGTAAGTACCGGAATATAATAATATGTCAAAGTTAAAGAACAAACCATAACTTCTTGCTGTAATTTCCTTGAGTAATGTGAAAGGGATTTCAGCGAATGATAATGTTTATGTTTAAATGTTGTTATAAATGCATCCTTAGCTATTTAAATATTGCCCAAAAATTATATTATAAGATCACAAATAAGATAGCTAAAGCCCTAAATATTCTTAAAAGTTATATATTTTGTATTCGTATACTTTCTGTACGTGTCCCTTGAGAGAAATATACTGTAAATATTCAGAATTATAAACAACATTTAGAAATATAAAATAATATTTTTATCTCATCCATATCGTTCCATAATGGAGTTTATAATATTTCATCAGCAAATGCGTCTATTCAAAATATACATAAAACTAGAAAATTGCATCGGAGTAATTGCTTTCGTACCGCATTATGTAAGTGGCTATCATTGAAAATATGTAAATATTCAAAAAGAAAATATACTGAAAACCTTTTTAAATTTTAAATATGCAATAACGAATAGACACAATTTTAGTGTACTTTTAAAATTGAGTAAGATAAAACGTTTTGAATAAAAAATCTCTGCATTTAATTATTCCCTTTTTCCCGCAAAAACTTGCAAGTAAAATGTTTAGTCTAATATTTCAAAGAAATAATTCGTGAAATTCAAATTTTCAAAGCAACTACTTTTAACCCCTTAAGTTAGGGCTGCCTCCAAATAATATTTTTCTATTCGATATTCATTTATTTAGATATGTATACGCTAGTTTTCGAGCTAGTATTTGAAAAATTGCATTAATTCAATAAAAGTATAAATTGCGTAAAGAGTGAAAAAAGATAGGTCATGTTAAGTAAAAGTCCCTCAGTTTTGAAAATATTGTACACCTGAGTGCTAAATCAAGAAAAAAAATGCCTGTTTCATTGAGATTGCGAAGGGAATATCTCGGAAATCGAGGGATTTTAACTTAGCATGACCTATCTATTATCCACTCTTTTTTTTTAAACCGTCTACTTACCGATAGCTTTCTTTATCTACAGGTGCCACTCTTTACGCCATACCTTGTATACCTCTTTGGTAATTAATTCAAGAAGGCTTTCAGGGCCAAATCCAAAACTTATAAAATTGGTTATTTATGTTATTTGATAAATTTAATTGGTAAATGGATGTATGATACTGTATCGAAAAATTGTTCTTTGGCGGCGTAAAGTAATGCATTAAAGTGTCACAAAAAATGTGTATTGTTAAATCTGTGAGCAAGGGACCAATTGTTACCCAAAACTAGACAAATAGATGCAGGTAGAATTTCTAAAACGCGCAAGCGAAATTTTTTGGGAATTTTGTTCAAATAGATTTTAGAATTTCTAAAAATGGGTGTCCGTTTCTTCGCATGAAATCAGTCAATGAGAGCTGAAAATATCTCTATTAACAGGCCAGAAGGACCTTTTTCCTGTGACCTTGACCTCCCAGTGACTACCTCTACCGATGATTTTCGACATTTGGCACAGAGTGCGTGTCTGAAAGTCTCAACACCCATGACGAAGAATGTTTTGACACCACTTTTTAATTTTGACAATATTTTTTCCCATATTTTGATCAAATATTTTTGTAGACAAATGCCAACCCTAAGTGTTAAGAGCATGCGACACTCGCTAAATATTTTAGTTGCTTCGCTGCTCCTTTCCTGCCCACAGAAAATTTGTTTTTTTATTTTATTTTCAGTAATTTATTACTTTATCACTTTTTTTATATTAAGACTGCTGCTTTAAGAACATAATACAAACATTTATTTTTTTTCTAAACTTTATTTGATTTTAGTGATATATTTTTTGAAATTTGATTAAATTAAAACAAAATAATAAAAATGTGTTAAATAATACATTAAAATAAATAATGATATATTAAAATTAGGTAAAAATATGACAATTAAGACAAAATATTTGCATAATTTTACATTACAACTTATAAAATTGTTGTTATAAAATACATTCCACACATACTGTATATTTACAAAAATTAAAAACTCAATATTTTAATAAATATAGTTACACATCCTGAATCGCGCTATCGAAGTTTTTTGTAGCCTTAAATATATATACGCTTTGATCCCTTCAGTATAGGGGGACCGTCTCTACGGGGGAAGCCGGTTTGCGGTCGTACCGGTCGAAAACGTCCGCCCGTTCAGATGACTGGTTTGTTAAAGTGAATTCTTTACACAAAGTATTATCGTGAGAAGACATAATAAAACAATATGAAAGCCTCATAAATCGGTTTGAGAGTAAGTTACTCAAGAAAGCCAAACTCCACCAATGTAGAGAATATGTTCCCACTTTTTGGAACTTCGCAACATAGGTTATTAGTATTAACTACAAAAAAATACCCCCTTTCTATAATTAGCCGAGTTTACCTTAACCATTTTTACAATTAAGGATAATATTACAATATTTATTTTTTACCTTCTATTTTTATAGTTGTAGCATTTTAATCTGATACAACTGATAAGGTAATACCAAATGTAAAGTATGTTAAAAAAATGCATGTACCTAAAAGGTGTCCTCTTCACTTAGTTGATTAATACTCATAACGTCGCCACTTTGTCACAGCTCATTCTGTAAAAATTGTTCAGTTAAAAAAAATGTTATAGTTTTTAAAATCAAAGAAGGAACAATTATTCATATTTTTTGAAAACAATCCTTAGCATTATCTTTTCAATTTCATTTGACATTTGTCAATCAGTATTTAGTACCATAGTTTAGACTAGGGGTGCGGCAGGTTTAACTTCTGATACGATAGTTGATTTAGATTTATATGGACACTGACATTTTTAGGTTACATTTTGATAAAGAGTTTAGACCATGGTTTATACAGAGTTCTTTCCTAAGAGTTAGACCACGTTTTGTAATTAGACCGTATTAAACGTTTTCTTCTTATATTAATGTTTTAAAGGATACAATGGTATAAAAAAATTATTTTTAAACGGTACAATAAATTATGATATTGCTTAATTAGTCGTCTAAATTGGTTATATTGTTGAAACGGAACGGTTTAACAAATTGTGGTACTAAATAAGTATTTGTCCAGGTTTAAACCTGTCTTACTAAAACCCTGTTTTGTAATAAGATCGATTTTGTTTAACATCTTAAAGACTTATTTTTGTTTTATGATTTATTCCTTTCCTTACCCCTCAATATAATACCGGTCCGTACTTTTGCGAACATCGGGATTATCTAATAAATGAAGGCCATAAAAAAGGTCCAAATTAATATTTTCTCTAAACTTTGTTTTATTTTACGTTCCTTCTTCATTCTGATAATTTTTTTAAGTTATTAAACTTGTTTTTGGAAATTACATTTTAACTTTTTTAAACCAAGTTTTAATTTGAATATATCTAAAACGTATTTTTAACTTAGTTATACCAGCTCATTTTAACATGCACGTTTACGACCAAATTCAGATTTATAATTTGATGAATCGCAAAAAGTCACTTTTAAACATACATTACCAAAAAAACAAATACTCCATAGTTTTGTTACGTGGGCAGTGTTAATAAAATATGACTGAATAATAAAATAAACTTCAAACTTTAACATTTCCAATCATTTATTTAAAATATCAATGTTTCCAATAAAAAATTTATTGATTAATATCCCTTACCTGTGACTGAGTAAGTATAGCTGTGATTCAACAAGATAATACAAAGAATCATCATATTTTGCAAATTGCAATTAAACGCAATGATCTATAAACAGTTCAGAGAATTTAACTTTCAACTTGCTATATTCAGGTTAAAGAAAAAATCAAAATCAGATAGGTATCACTTACCGTTGAAATCCCAAATAAAATTAGGAAATTATGTTTACCAATCCTGCGATAATTGAACAATTTGATGTCATTAACAAATTCCACATGAATACTTCGTTTAACAACTTGTATTAGTAGGTAAAATGCAAATTTACAAACTTCCATAAAATTTGTGCTACGTTTGACAAACAGTATTAATATGGCGACTGACCGTGACGACAACCATTTGAGAAAAATAAATTACTTTTACGATCTACCCGCAAAATGAAAAATAAATATTCTTCATTTATAATTTTAAAACCCGAAATATAATTATTTAATTATTTTAATGTAACATTTATTCCAATAATTTCATTTTAATTGACCCTTAACTGACATAAAGGTGGAGAACACAAAATTATAACATCGCGTCTAAAACGCGCTATAACTATTTTTTCGTTTGTTCAACTTAATTTGTTACATTATTAAGGCACTCTCGGTGTCTAGTTCTCCTCTGGAAGGCGTATACGTACGTCATGAGGTTTGAAATATTATGACTTATTCTAGGCCACAGCTGTGCCGTATTCGGTCAGTTCAAAATTGTTAGATGTGAACTGCTTAGGCAGGTTTAAAGGGCCTAGGGAGAGGTTAGCGCCGGACTTTCTCCCTACACCCAATTTGGTCGGAGTTCAGTCTACTGTTCTCACACCACGGAAGGAGACACTTGGACACTTTTTTATTAAATAATTTAATATTAAAACATTTTATTTTTTAATTATATTAAGAAATAAAAATGTTTAAGTACGATTCATTAATCCTACTACTATTATAAAGGCGAAAGTTTGTAAGTATGGATGTATGGATGTTTGTTACTCTTTCACGCAAAAACTACTGAACCGATTATGATGAAACTTGGTACACATATAGATAAGGGTTCAGAATAACATATAGGCTACTTTTTATCCCGGAGTTGTCATTTAATCAGAAGTTACGCGGGTGAAACCGCGGGGTACAGCTAGTATAATTATAATGAATCAATGGATAAAATAAACGTTTGTTTAAAGTGTTAAAGTTGTAACATTTATTTTATTTTTCGCTTAGAATGTTCTACATGTTTTTGCTTCTGTTTCCTATTTACATTTGTAGAAATCTGTTAAAGTCAAGTCTGATAAAAGATAAAATTTAAGTAGCTTATGCTCGTATTTTGCCAAAAATCATAACCTAAGTATATCATACGTGTACGATCAGAATAAATAGTTTTAATAGTTTATATCATTTCTTTTATTGTTCCTTATTAATAATCTGAACTATTTTTTATGTTTTATACATCAAAAAGGAGTCAAATCTTCTACGTCAGTGGTTTTGGGTGCACAGCACCTCTCTTTCCTCATCAAACAGCAACCGCTCTATGATGCAATGATCCATACTTCATAGTACTTCACAACAAGCCAATAAATCGAGGAAGGATACCCAGTCACACTTCCCGCGTAGAAACGGACTCCTACGACTAAACACCCAAAAATGTGTTATATGCAAGTTAACAGAAAAATTTCAACATCGTGTTCTAGGATTCATAGGAAAAAAACCGAGTCCAAACTATCCCTGATGACGTCAGAAAAGGTCCAGACAATTGCGGGTGGCAGGTAAAAGAAATTGAAAGCGTTTTAAATTGCAAGTGAACAATGACCCTTACACGCGGCCCTATTCTTAAGGATAACAAACCTTCATCATTAAGATATGATTAATATTACCGGGAAAATTTATGGTATTGCCATTTACAAGAACCTAAGTATGACGAATGTCATAAACAGCCAACGGGCATTGCACGTCGAACGTCAAAGCATGTCAATCATTACTATTCAACAGTTTATTTGCGTAGCATAATTCTTAATATTATTAACATTTTAAAATCAACCAGTTACTAGAAATAAAAATAGAATAGAATAGAATAACTCTTTATCGTACTAAAATATGCACAAAATAACACATTAATAAATTACAAACTAGGAACGTACATAAACTGACTTATCGCTGTAAATATTAAATTGCTTTGAAATGCTTTTAAATTGACTTAAAAAATTTACTTTCTATTCTTCTCTTCATAAAAATGTCTGTATATATTCACATTTTCCTCTTTCAATTTGATTAGCAGGCTGCCTTATTTATAAACCGTAATACGTCTTTGTCTTTCTCACAATTAAGACGAAGCTCCGGACACCTCATAATCTATTAATGCTATTAGTCACAGAGGGTCACAAAAATATATTATATATATATACTATATATTTTCATCCTTTTCTATCCTATTCTAATAAATTATCAAGAGAGATCTTTATCTTTCTACTTACATGTTAAATGAACAAATTAAACCAAATTATGAAACAACCGCTACGATCATTAATATATAATTATACCAATGGATACGATAAACCTTCGTAAGATGATGAAAACACATAAATGAAAGTCGGTAACAATAAATCTTAAAAAGCTTTGTGTTCATTTAACTGCTTTTTCGCTATAAAATTTAAAGTTCTGCCCTTTTATCTTAAATTGTAGGACAGTTTATAAATTGATCATTTCATCACAATATCAGGGAATACTAGTAAATCATTATAATTTAACGCTTTCATCCATGTCTGTGCATATGCATAGGAATAAAAACTCATTTATCATTCTTAGTGATAATCGTTGTCCATAAACAAAATTTTAGAACTAAAACTGCACATAGAAACAATATTTCAAAACAATTGCTATCTCTAAAGTTTGGTGACTCGGGGAAATTAGCATCTCATTCGGAAATAGGAAAGGGTCTGGTGTACAGGACTGTGATGGATTGTTTATCATAATTATATTATAGAATTACAGAAAGCTACACCACAGAACAAAACCAGCAACTATTCCAATTAATTACAATCAAAGAGACTTGGAGTGGAAGCGCTCGGGTGCAAAGTTCGAAAGACGCTTCAAACCCTTTACGTATAATTATTCCGTGGAAATCCACACTTATTTCCAGAAATCGGACTAGATTGCTAACACCAGTTGAGCTGCGTAGGCTATTGAAGTTCAGTTAGTATTATAAAATCATGTTTAAAAGATCACAATTTATAAAAGAGCCGGTGATTTCTGAAAGTTGCTGTTTTGAATGTGTAAATCAAACCTATTTGTAAGAAAAGCAATAAAATAAAATATTGCTAGGTCAGTTATTATAATGTAACGCTATAAATTTCTTGTATATTCTAACACCCATATTCTAAGAAGTTACTTCTTCCTCCATTCAACTTCGACTTGGTTCGAGGTTACGTTAAATATCTATAAATTTCTGTTTATATAAGCAAGTCTCTATCCGTCAGAACTATGATGATTCGTTTATCATAATTACTTTGCAAAATACCATAAAGCAATACCTCAGAGCAGATCCAGTAACTATTCCAATTAATTACGAGCAAAGAGACTTGGAGTGGAATCGCTCGGGTGCAAAGTTCGGAAGACGTTTCAAACTCATAATATCACAACTGTATAATTATTCCGTGAAAATCCACTTCCACTAAGCAGATTGTTAACACCAGTTGCGCTGCATAGCCTTAAAAAGTTGCAGACTATTCTTTATGCGATAGAAGGACAGGTAGATAAAGATATATTTATTTTTATATACGGTCTACATGGGACTACAAAAAGATTGATATTAAATCTTTGTGAAACAGATTTATATAATTTGAATGCCGTGTTAGTTCAGTCATTTGGTGAAAAAAATGGGGGTTACCTGGAAAGTATTTCGAGAGTTTTGAAAATTGATCAATTTATAGATTTTGAAAAAACTACCAAATGACTGGACTATGTGTATAAGGTGGATATTTATCTTATGTCATATAACGTCCTAAATATATGAATTCCTTTGTTTCAGGACGTCAAGTGATAAGTGATAGTGAGAGTGTCAAGTATACTGTCATGTAATCATTCACCATGTTGAAGATACAGATGTTAGAGTCAATCGTCAGTAATGATGAGGAGAACCCTGAGCCGCAGACCAATGGGTGAGTAAGGTATACATGAGAATATGTATTATAGACACATAAATAAGAGGCGATAGAGGTTAATTCTATTTATTCGTGTGTCGACGGGTTAATACATGTATCGACCACCACCCCATTTCTACCGGTGGGTGTCGTAAAAGGCGATATGGGGTAATTCTACTGCATAACAACTTAAGCAATAAAAGAATGGGAGTAGAACATTGCACGATTGGGACAAGCTCGCACCAGTGAAATTACCAACCAAAAGCAAAAGATCGACGTGAAGCAGTATTGCACTGTTTTCGTAGAATGAGCGGGGGTCTGGAGGCCTGTATTCACATCCCTCACCCAATTTCCCATGATTAATCTTATCCTTATCCCCACCCCTTTCTTCAAGACGGCAAGGCGTTTACATCACCTTGATATTGCAAATGTTCATGGGCTGCGTTCAGTCACTTAAATCAGGTGAACCGCCGTTCCGCTTGCCTGCTGTAACATTAAATCTATATATATCCAATTAAATCCATTATTTCGGTTGTGTTAAAAGTAGAAATACATCAAAATCAGTGTAAATGAAAAAATATATTTAAGCAGAACTATCTCTTTTCGGTGACAAACTATACATTCGATTATTTATCTTATCGCATACAAACGATAAATGATCGATTTTAAAGAAAGAGTGATATATCCTCAGTTCTCCTACTATTTTATAATCCCTTCAATTCATTCGAATGTATAATCACATCTAATTGTTGAAGTCTTTTAGGTCAACCATTGGTATAGTATCAACTATTTATTTTAACATAACGCTTCGTATTACAGTCCAGATAAAGCAGTTGAAAACTTTAAAAATTATTCTAAATGAAATAGATCTTAAAATACATGTAAGTTAAAACCAGTAATTCCCAGCTTCTCGAGACCACGATTATCTAAATTGTTTTTATTTGCCTGGATTAAGGTTGTTCAGGAATTTTAAAGTGTCCCAAAGGAACCGCCCGCCTTCCCGTTACGCCACTACCGGGCAAATAACCCAAATAAACCCTGATCTAGTTCACATAAATTCTATTTGTAGGTGTGGGTATCGATCCTTTGCTTGTGAAATGTTAGCAAAAAACAGTTTGAAAAGTTTGCGTCAAAGCATTCGCATTCCGTATGCATGCCAAACTTTGACTAAGCAATTTCCATCGTATGAATTCTCGCTTTTGAACTGATGACAGTTTTAAAAACATAATTTTGGAACGTTTTCATATTTTCCGATTAAATTCCGGCACGTATATTTTACGTGTTGAATTTTTCTAAGTTTTATATTTTTTTACATTTTACATATATTATTTTTGTGTCATGAAAAAATAATAAAGACACAGTTATTACCGAGAGATGAAAAATTTTGGAAAGTTAATTTTAAGGACAGTTTTTATAATATTAACAAAGATATTAACATACCTATTTACTAAGACAATTCACATATACATATGATAATTAAAGTCAATGTAGTATCGATCATGTGTAAAAAAATAAGGTAACTGCTTTCTAAATTCCTAAGTATGTGCCGATATATATGTGGATATATTTCGAATGAAAGTTTCGTAGACTTCCAACCCTCATCTATAAAATTGTAGAAACAAACATTGTTCTAGGAACTTTAGATGGGATAGTGCCTAAGGGGCCATCAAGCCTAATATATAGAGACTGAAGATCAAAATAAGTGTAAGTTTTTTCAATAAGAAGCAAACGTACATTATATGGAATTGTTTGTGATCGTAAAACTAAATGAGAAATACAAGTTAGTCGCCGGGCGGCCGCCTCAGCGTCGCCGAAGACTAAAATGTACGATAGTTTTCTGTTATCTGGCAAACTACCAAAAACTAAATGTCAATAATTAGTAATTATATTATTTCCTGTTCTATGGACAAACAAAGTCAAGGTTGAATTGTCCATATTGGTTTCTAACTCGTAACAAGAATATAATATTTTCTATTTATACTTACGAAATAAATGCTTTGTTATATTAAACACATATTTTTATGATTACGTTCCTAAAATGCTCTAACAAAATGTATGGAATCTTCTAGTTATTATTTTTTACCATCGTTTAATATTTAGCAGGCGCATGTCTTTATCTATTTAAGATTATCTTGTTACAATTGAGCTTTCGTACAATTTTTCTTGAATTATCTTATTATGAATCAGTTAATAAGTATATTTAAATAATTTATCTACACTAATATTATAAAGAGGAAAACTTTTTTCTTTGTTTGTTTGGTTCTGATGAATAAGCTCAAAAACTACTGGATTGATTTTTTCTTTCTTCATTTGAAACCAACATTATCTACGAGTAACATAGGCTATATTTTAAAGGCTATATATATAAGATTATGCTAGGGGGCACAGCCGCACGTAACAGCTAGTATTCAATAATTAATTTATAAATACTTACAAATCAACGTAACAGGTAGTATTCAATAATTAATTTTTAAATACTTACAAATCAAAAAGAGTCGAATCGTATACTCGAGTGTGTCGGTTGCGTTTGCAATGAAATTTTGGTACAATGTGGCCGCGGTACGCGCGTAAAATCATCGCAGCATATAAAAACATTGCCAATAAACGAACATATCGCAACCAATTCGCAACAGCTATACTCGACATGTACTATCTAAGATCAATATCTTACACGTTACATGCCAAGTGGATATTTTTCCATATATCCTGTGGCTGACTGAGTATACACGGACTCCGGTTAAATAACTTTAATGTGGTTTTTAATCAAAGAACCAAAGAAACTTCACTTGCGTGATGTAAAATTCGATGGCAGGTTATAAGTTAGACGTTTCTTTACATTGTTTTTAATTTTGTTCCATACACAAATGACATATTGTTGCATGATACGAGCGTTTTGAGTTGTTGTAAAATAGAAAAAACTACTTTAAGATATTTCAGTGCCCAATGTTTAGTTTTCAAAGAAATCACAGTGAAAGGTACAGATTGTTAGTACGAGATTATAGCCCAGTTATTATTGTTAGTATTCATGAGCTGGTGTACTTCTAAATTTATTTTTATAAATGGTGAGTATACTGATACAGCAACCACAATAATATAAAGGAATCCATTGTGATTCTGCGCGCCAAGATGTCAGTGCAAGCAATAATATTATGATAATGTGAGACGTTTTATTTTTATAATATATTTTTCCTTTTATAGCAGACTACGAGGTATTTTTCTCGTTTTTATATTTTAATCTCGTATTATTTTAAAATCTAAGTAGAATGGCGTCCACTATTCAAAAAAGATATTTAAAAACCGGCCAAGTGCGTGTCGACTCGCACTAAGGGTTCCATACTAGACCCAGCCTCTTAATATATATTTTAATATTTTTTATTTTTAGTCATTGATATTATAAGGGCATAGTAAAATTTCAAAATAAAGCGTTTACTCAACTTTAATCGATAACATTACTTTGCAAAAGATTATTCAAATTTAGAAGGAGGATTATGGATCGTTGCAATAATACAGGATGTTTATTTTTTTCAAAAGTTATGGTTCGATTCCTGGCTCGGTAAATAAATTTTTCCAAAATCTAATGTTTTTCCTTCCGAGGCTCCTATTTTTTGATATTCCCCATTGTTTAGGATTTTGCCCTGAAAGCCCAAAAAGTCACTTCGTATACGTATATCCACTTGTGGTATGCTCTAGAAATAAAGTTTCATCTCTTCGGTAATTACTTAATTTCAAATTTAACACATTTGGCTTATTATAATAAGTAGCGTATTTTTATAATTTTAATAACTAGTAAGCATAACTAGAAACTGTTACAACAGTACAGTCCGTTTATTGGCAACGGTCCGTGAAATAAAACAATTAATTTTAAAGTGAATTACGTCTTCAAATGATTATTCACTGTGTGTATAACGATTGTTTAGAAATATAGTGATAAAATCAAAGCAAATAAATCTTTCATATGTAAATACAAAAAAAAATAAGTTAGGTGTTTGGTTGCGGTCCATTAACGTACTTGTGAACGATGTTTTCACTTACCTATAGAAAATAATTACACATTAAAGGTCAGCCTGACAAAAGTCTTTCCCGGTCCTTCCTTTTACTGTAATTTTTTCATAATCTTAAGGTCATAGGTTTAAGGGTTAGTGGAATATGAAAAACAATGACGATAAAAATTATACAACGGCGACTACTTATTTCTACGAAAGATATTCAAGCTTTTAAGGCTGCAATAACGTATGATATATGTAATAATACATGTATTATATAATATTTTCTTGTGTTTGTTTTAACGCCAGTACTTTCCATATTAAATAAAATTCTTTATAAAAGATTTTCAAACGCGGTTTTTTATATGTCGAGTTAATAATAATGTGTAAAATAATGTATAATAAACCGCGTTTAAAATCCTTTAAAAAGTATTTTATTCAACATACATAATAATATAGTTTTATGGATTCTGTTCTCGTTTTACCTTATAATGCGCGTTCCGCTAGGTCTTAGGTGAAGCCTTTATTGTAGTATCAATTTACCTAAAGCAATATTGTCAATATAAATCATTTCCCTCACCTTTGATAAAGGTTTAACGTGTCAAAGACACGTCTCGTAACAATGTCATTTTATCCCGCCTCGAAGGCTAAAGAAAATATCGCTTACAAGAAATCTAGATCGACCAGTTCAAGAAGAACTCCTATAACTTTGTCTTAGCTACTGTTTTTGAGTCTTGTTAAACGTTGCCGAGCTCCTGATATACTGGTGCAATTATTATAATGTTAGTTTCACTACTTTTCTTCAGGTAAGGTCTTATGATATTACATTTAGACACGACTTCGGTTTTGTTAGCGCTGGTAAACAATGGATCGGATTTATTTATTGAATAGATGTAAGAATCCCGGTATTATCCAATATTCTTTACAAATAATGCCTTTGTAATAAATAGGTACCTATAGATAAATTGAAATAGGGTTGGCCGTACAGTGCCAGCGATCTTTGTATTGTGGAGTCTAGATTAAACTTATAAAATTGCTAAAAAAATACAAAAGCCGCGCGTATGACATGTGCATGCATAATAGTAATTTATTTTTAATAAACGAAATATATTTTTTGCAGTACAGTAGGTATAGTGAATGTAAGGGACAATTTAAGTATTCATTTTTTTTTTAGACAATGTAACAAAGAATAATAATCTTTTAATTATTATTACATTTAATAATACAATTACTATTCAATCACCATATTAAGGTCTAACTAACTGAAACTTCATAAATCAAAGCAATCTCCAACGTATTAAAAGCTTAAAAAATATGAACAGCGCCATCTGCTATTAAATCATTGTACTTTATATAATAGAACATAATATCACGACGCAAGTTACCGTTCGTTCGTTTACTAGATTAACCAATACCGTTTAATGATTCCATCATTAACTCGCTAGATGGCACTTATATAAAATAAGTAAAATTGAAGATAGAATTTAAATATAATATATGATATTATGAAGATAGAATATGATCAAGCTGAAAAAATTTAATAAAGGAACAATTAAATATAATATGGCCGAAATGATATATTATATTGAATGAAACAAAATCTAATTACTTTATAATAATTTAGAGTGAATGATTTAAAGTAAGTACTTTTGTTTTCCTTCACTTAAATAAAAAAGTTATAGATATTACTATTAACATGAATAATGATTATTGTACCGATTAAATTTATTCATCATTAATGATTTGACCAATAAGTCAGTTGTTTATTAGAAAGCTAACCCCTAAAAGACTATAATTCACACTATTGACATTAATGTATGTATTATTTATTACTTTCAACTTACGTAACCGTGACCATAATGCTTCAATTGCTTTAAGAAATTGCCTCTTCGACTGAAAGGAAATTGCTGTAGAACAATATTATGAAGAAACGCGTCATTAATTCTAAGAAAGGGTTCCAAATTAACAAGACACATCTGCTTAGAAGGATATTAATGTTATGCTTGTTTATTTTGTGTTTATTAATTAATGCTTGTTTCTTTGACTTATATACATTCGAAGAAAGTATTTACTTAATTAAGTAAGTAAGTACTTTCTTATTATAAAATCGGTGAAATTGTTTTTGAGCCTATTCGTTACAACCAAACAGACAAACAAAGTTTTTTTCTCTATAATATTTGTGTAGACAAACAGACGGATAAATATTAATAAAAAATACAACAGATAAATTTTTATAAAACAAAAACAGCGAACCTCAACGTCGACAAAAAACGACAAAATCATAATTTAATAATCCATTCACTCTGGAATATTGACTCGAACTCGCTTTAAAATGCAATTTATAATTCAATGCCTTCCGCTCGAGTAAAAATTCGCTGAAGAAACAAGAATCAGGACATCCGTAGGCGTGGATCAACACAATGACGTTAGGGATGAAATGGAAAAGAAAAACCGAAGCAAGTTTGCGCGAACATTTCAGACCTTTCAATAGCAAACCAGCTCAAACTAGTTTACTCGAAGTTGCTGTAATTATAGGTACTTGTGGAACAACTCAGACACGTGTACTGTACAAGTTACCTTCTCAAAAAGAGTAAGGCCCGGCTCCTATAAACGACGGAACGTCATAGTATAATAGATATGAATCGCTTTTATTAACAAGCGGTTATAATCAACCAATAGAAACAAAGTTTCGTGAGTAATCTTAACGCCATAGACTTATACCAAGTAGGATATTGTACTGTCCGTTAGTAAAACAATCCGTTTTATTTTTATAGGAACTAGGCATTAGTCAAACGTTAAGAATACCGTACAAATTGCAGGGAGCTTTGAAAATCAAATAAGGACGAAGTTATGATTAATATTTGATGTATTTTTTAAGACGCAGTTCCTTGAAATGGCAACATCAATATTATTTTCATGAGTAATATTAAGGTAAAATTCAATTCAAAAATGACGCCATCAATTCTTAAAAGGATTAGTATATAATATACACACCGTTTTATGTTTTAATACCAATCGATTCTTGCATGACTCTTCTTAAAATCTAACAACTTAAATTTATCTTATTTCTCAAATCCTATATACGTGAAGTAATTTGAGTAAAACAACCAGAAATAGATATTCCACAACTAATTTCTATTAAAATATTAATGTTCGCAACTGCTCCTAAAAAAAAGGGTTTCTCGACAATATTAATAGATACACCTGCATGGCACACGCCTTCCGGCCCTTTGCAAAAACAAGCCTACAAAAATACTAGGGTGGCTAAATCGTTACCGGTTTGTTTCCTTAATTTAATAAGACGTGTGCCGGACGCGAGCGATTGTCGATGCTCAAGAAGTGTGACGTAATAAGTTTGGCGCTATAAAAATAATGGGACGATATGACGATAATATTGTGTAGTGTCATATTTTGTTTCCTGTCTTATATTACCTAGTAGAGAGCCCGCGGCGTCACTCCCGGTTCTTATAAACGGTATAACGTCATCTATACTAGTACCTAGTATAGTATTATATTATCTGTGCTAATACTAATAATATTATAAAGCTTTAGAGTTTGTTTGTTTGTTTGTTTGTTTGAACGCGCTAATCTCAGAAACTACTGGTCCGATTTGAAAAATTCTTTTAGTGTTAGATAGCCCATTTATCGAGGAAGGCTATAGGCTATATATCATCCCGATATTCCCACGGGAGCGAAGCCCTGGTGCGCAGGTAGTAATATATAAGTTGTTATAGTTATAGGTACTTGTGGATCAGCTAGGACACGTGTAGTACAAGTTACTTACTTAAAAAAGAGTAAGACCCGGTTCCGATAAAAGACGGAACGTCATAGTATAACAGATACGAATTGTTTTCATAAACGGTTATAATCAAGTAGGATATTGAACTATCCGTAAGTAAAACGATTCGTTTTATTTTTATAGGAACTGGGGATAAGTTATAATTATGCAATCCTGTCACGGTATCACCTAATACATATGAAAAAATTACAATATCCGTTCATTCGCAATATTTATGATATTAGTAGGATTAAATATTCCTGCGACTTCGTCTAACTGTGACAGGATAATGAGTATAATTGTAAATCCAATTAATTATCTAACAGCCCAACTTAATCCAAAATCGTTCCAATATTTCCTTTGTATAATATTAAGAGGATTATTACCGAATGGTGAATTTTGAAAGTGAAAATATTTATAATTTCGAGCAATATTGTTTTTTTTAATTCTATAGTTACGCTAAAGAATTACCTTTTTTTTTTTTTTTTTTTTTTT
>LQNK01000115.1:395320-433447 GCA_001586405.1 Phoebis sennae
TTTGAAAAAAATAATTTTAGGGGTGGCTCTCCATACATGTAAAGGGAGGGTAAAAAAATAAATTCGCGAATACATCATTAAATTTGATGTCATTAGATAGGTCTTTAAAAATGAAATAGAAGTTTCTAAATGCGTTTTTGCTAAATTAAATATTTTTTTAAATATACGCTTCTAAAGTCGTGAAAATGTCATACCACGTGACAATGTGAGATTTTGGTTCACGCGCGGTCATGTCTTTTTGTAATCTTAACGTATCGATACGGTAAAGACACTCAATAAATCCTCAAAAACCTTAAAAAAATAACTAACTCTCCGCCCGCGGCTTCGCTCGCGTGTGCTACAATTTTCTGTATTTGGAAGAGGCGCATGCACTGTTAAAATTTGGTGAAACCTATTTTCATAGAAAATTATAAAAAGCACTATAGACATGCGCATATATGAGCGGTCCTGCAACCGTAATTTTTTTTAACTTTTGTTGTGCGCCTTTAAAAAATACAGAAATTAGTAGCCCACGCGCGCGAAGCCGCGGGCGGAAAGCTAGTTTTATAATAATTAAGAATAACAATGTTTTAGATATAGTCGATAGCAGTGAAGCTATTTAGGCATCTATTTAAATACATTTCATTTTCATCAGAAGACTATTTTTTTGGATTTATTTTTAATAAATATAAGGCTTTCTAATAGTATGCACTTTTAAATGCATATTGCACAACCCAAAATTCCTAAGTATTTTGTCTTAAAAAAATTCTAAACAGGAAATATTTCAGTAGAAGTTCTCTTGAAATAATAATTATATGAATCGAAGATAACACTTTACAAAAACATTTTTAATCTCACGACGAAGGGTCATGTAAATCACTCCGCAAGTTGCAATATTATTATTAAAACGCAAAAAACCGAACTCAAACCTTTAGTTTGTCGGTTAGAGTATGTGGCCAACATCAAATATTTGCGCTGCGTTTAATTATAACAGCTAATAAAGCAAGTACAAAAAACGAGCATTGTTTGATCAGGCCCTGTTTGTTAGGGGCGTATCGATGGCAAAAAATATTTGCAATGTTTTTGCTAACATCAATAAATTCAACACCCTCGAAATGCGAGTGCTTTTGTTACCAATTGAATTGGCGGTATTGTGAAGTGGCTCGTGAAATATGAGTTTATTTTTCTTGTAACGTGTTAAACTACTGATCGTGTTATTTTTGGGGCAAGCACCCGTCAATTATGATGCTAAAATTATTAGTTAAAAATAATTTTATATTTAAAAAAAAGGTAGGTATTACAAAAATGTTAAATCTAATGGTGTTACTTCAACAAGCTTCCTAAAAGTTACGTATTGTTTATAACAATCGATTTAATTGTATTTTATGTAACATGTTTTGTAATATATAAAAACACTTGAATGCAAATCAGTATAGTAAATCAAAAGGTAACAAATAGCGGCGTGTTAATGTTGCATGCGATTTAGAAAGCGCTAACAATGTTTTTAATTAGTGGTTGTTTTTTCTCACAATTATAACATGTATGAGAGGTGGAGCTTTGAACCCCGTGATGTTATAGAGTTAACATTCAATTATTTCTTTGTACAAACTGTTAATTATAAATTCAGTGTTGCGATGTTGTAGTGTATGAGCGCAATACCGAATTCAATTCTCTTTTTTATTGATAGGTGGCTAAGCACTTATAAATGCCAAAAAAAAATTTCAGAAATAAAAATAGAATAAAGGAAGATATAAAGGACAAAGTGAGAAACTAAATAAGCTTAAAAGCTTATTTAGTTTCTCACTTTGAGAAAAATTTGCACATTCTATAGAATGTGCAAATTTTTCTCTGTGACACTTTTTGAAATTTTATATGATTATTGATCAAACGAAATTGGCATATACCTACACAGGATAATCTAATTATTACTTTGGTATAGTTTCGAGAGTCCCTTTCTGAATCGACAACTTTTTTCGCATATCCACGCAATGTCATATGTAAATGCGAATTTATTTGAACAGTCAAAGGGATGCGCCTTGCATTGTTATGCAACACGAATGTCCTACGTCCTGACAATAATGATGAGTCAAACCCTTATGTTTATGACACTCGTACATTCGACACGTACGAATGCCAAATTAAACGCAAAAAACAAGACCATAAATCTTGCCTTGTTACACGAATATTTGTACTAAATAATATTGAGAACAAAATTTGAGTATCACGAAAATAAAAAAGTATGTAGTTTAAATTAAGTAAACATTTTTTCTTCATAGAAGGAATAACTTAAGTTTGCTTGTTTTGAACGCGCTTATCTCAGAAACAGTAATTCTAGCCCATCAGGTCCATTCTGAAATCTCTTTTGGCTAATTTTATGTGAGATAAACCATTAACCGAGGAAGAATATAAAACATGATGATACGGAGCCGAAGCCATGTTGAACAGCTAGTTAATAAATAAACGTAGGTACACTTGCCTAAAACAAATATATTTCATAAAAAAAACAATCAATTGATTTTTTTCTAAGTAAGGGACTTGCGTGTCCTTTTATAAAAAGGTATTAAGTTTTTGTTTAAAACGTTTATCGATACTTAATTAACAGTCAAGTGGAGATGCACCCGGCGACCCGCGTTTTTTTAACTTTTACAAAACGACACAAACCGCTTGCTTAAATGATTTTTTTTAGTTAATATTCTTATCAAACTAGTGTCTTTAAACTATAGAAAACGAAAACAGCGGCGGTAAATGCCATTTAATTAATTCAAATCATTGAAAGGAAGTGAAATAATTTTCACAATTTCAATTAAACAGTGATTGCTACAGAAAATTGCTTTTTAAATATATAATGACATTTATAAAAGGACCAGATTATTATAGAAACAGTATACTCATATTCACAAATAGGAGGAGGTCTATGCCAGAGTTCGAACAGGAACATAAAACAAACATTGTAATTTCCTGAATAAAGGGCTATAAAAATAAAATAAAAATTCACCAATTGTTTTAAAATTAGTATTAGTAAGTTGAATAACACATAATATAATGTTCTATTTGCTGGATATACAAAATAGCTCGCAGCCTCCGCCCTAAGCATCAAACGCAACTTTAGTTCTACCCACTTCACCCGCTACAATTGGTGACGCGCTAAAGGTCACAGAGGGCGACACTGCGCCATGATGAATTGCTGTCATATTCAAATAAATTCTATACAAATGTAAATTCAGTCTGCATCTGACGCGTGCGTTTTGTTGTCGGAAGGTGAAAATTTTTATCAAAGGGTTTTTGGTAATAATAACAGTCGATAGTTCGGTTTTTGTATTTTTGAATGAAAGTTACAGTTGTTGTTGAAAATGCTGATGTTTATGTCAAACTGTCAGTTTGAGTGAAGCGCAGTTGTTAGTAAAAAATGTAGATCTAATATTGTTAACTTATTTTTTATTTCAAATTGTACCTTTTGTAAAAATATACCTACACAATAATATCAAGAAACGTAAATACAAAATGAAATTGACAAAAGACGTTAAATCATCATTAATTTGGCTTAAAATTTTGAAGAAAATAAAAAAAAGAATTATTATATTTATTCCTTCACTAATTTTCTTATTTTGACTGGCATATAATAAAATAGCTATCTAATTTTAATAATCTTGTCCTGTTCCTAATTTTCCTATTTTGACTGGCATATCCTAAAATAGCTATGAAATTTTAATAATAATCCTGTCTATTGCCAATTTATCTAACAAGTACAGCGAACTCCACAAAGCTTTGTAAACTTTTGACAGCTCCAGGCAGCTTCATTAATTTTTAATAAAAATTAACAGATCCAAAATATTTGCCCCACACGCCCCGCCCGGCGGGCGCGAGCGTCAATGCAACGGTCGCTTTTATCAACTCAAAGGGTTACTGCACAATGCAACAAGGAATCGCGTTACATTTATTATTCTGATATTTAGTCTTTTCGAAACCAGTGGGCCGGCGCGTCTGTCACCATTCACAAATGATTGATGGAACTAATTAATTTTGTCGTACGTCGCCCGACGAATGCGCAAGATACTTGAATACCGAATTAAAATAGGAAATTCAATCCATTGTAGTGATAACAATGAATTGCTTTTTTAAATTTTGGTAGTATGCTATTAATTACAAGCGGGAAAGCACAGGTAATAATAACAGACACGAATAAACAGAATTGTATTCTACGTCTACAGGACATCTGCGATGTGATATTGCCGAGAGATGACAGCGTAGTTGGCTCAAAAAAGTCCATATTATGAACGAAATATATAACTAACAATATGAAACTAAATTGTAGCATGTTGAAAAATCATCAAAAATGTTAATATTATTAAAATGCAAGCATACTTTTTATATGTATGAAAAGATATGATTAAAGTAAGGCAACATTTAATTTGTGAATTTAATGAACCATCGGCTAATTACTATAGATTTTTATATTAATGTTATATATTATAGGTCTTATTTTTTTTAGTTAAGAGACTTAAGACCCGCACACATGGTGCGAAGATGCTGGACGCTTACACTGGGAATTAAATAAAAATGAAAGAAAACAACTGAAACAAACATGGATTATTTCTCTTAGCAACATTATGACACACTTATAATATAGGCCACGAAATAAAGAAATGCATTGCCATAGAATATTCGTACCGCTAAAGCTGTCCTCAGATTTCGAAGACAAAAGGCTTACAGTAGGTTAAACACTTCTACCCAGCAAGATGATTCGAAAGGCGACACACAGCAATGCTTTTGTGTGGAAAAGAGCATCAGCTTAATGCGACCCCATAACCTGATTCTTACCAAGATTAACGCCTACTATCTGCGGTTACAATATTGAAAACAAAGCGATATTTGTACCGATTGTCGGATCATTGTCGTTGCGTAATCAATATCTGGAATATTCTATGCCATGTTTCCTGTTGAAATAGAATATTTTAATACGAAATGCAGGTGCTTTATGTTTATGCCATTTTCAAACATGTTACTGAAATATATTTTATTGCACATTGACAATGTCGCCCACGTTAAGAATGTATGAAACGTTGTGTGACTCACTCGTTGTTCTTTATTTGATGTTAAAATAATCATAAAGAATACATCAACCATTTTGAAATATTATTTTTAACAGTTTATACCATAAAAACAAAATAAAATATGTTTAATTTGTATAATTTTGTTACTAATTCATGCAAAATATTATGTTGAAGGGATTTGGATAAAACTTTACACGAGCATAAAGATAGTGCCATACACGACGACGTGCCCCCCTTATTTTTGAATTTTAAATATTTTACTATGATCGCAATATTTTGTTCTATTTATCTATTTATTTCAGTGTGCGTGTGCACACACGGGTAATGATTGTGTACTTATAAAACTCAACAATTGTAAAGAATAGTGCGGTGCGTCTTCGTGGACGAATCTGTCTAAAGTTGTGTAAACATAAAGATTTAATAATACTTTTTGTCTTTATCTACACACAGAAGAAGTCACGAGGTAATGCTAGCATTTAATAACTAAGATTACAAAAGGCGGAAGGCGGTCCTTTTTTACAGTGCACTTCATAGAATTGATATAAAATGTTGTAGGTAACACAAATAAATCATAGGTTTGTAAGTCAGTGCGCGTGTCGAGTCACGCTTGGCTTCTTAAGATTTTATTTAATTAGCCGGTCCTTTTCGCTTCCGACGGAAGGAGTATTTATTAATTTATAGTTATAACAATTAACAAGCTGTCTAATGAAGATTATAAGTTATTTAATGTGGGTTGTGATTATCACATAAGGTTTAAGGAAGTTGTGCAGGAAGTGCAATGTAGTTAGTATTTTTAATTGAACGGGGGTAACAATTTGTGAAACCTCTTTTAACAAAATAATGAACTGAAATGAAATACTTTATTTCACACAAATATAAGCATAGAAGAAAGTAATTATAAAAAACTTAAAGGGAAGAGTGCATATAATAATCTGAATCTAGTAAGCTTTGTTGATTTTAAGAAATATTTCTATGACATAAAGGTACATCACAACCATTATTTAAATTATATGTGCCAAATAATAACTGGAAGATTTGTCATTGATAACATACATGAATTGATATTAAAATATTGAAATGTATAGTAATTCGTGTCAACCACTTCATCCGATTGTGCATGTGTCAATAACACTGTTTTCCTTAATTAATATGCGCTTGTTAAAATTTTAAATTTACATTTACAAATAGTTCATTTTAAAAACTGATTTAAATATTGGGTATATTTTTTGTAGATGCTATGCCATAATATGGTATACCAAAGTTATATTATTATTGCCATATTTTCATAAAAACCTGTCCCTAGCTCTTTCATGAAATTTTTAGTTTCTGCATGAATAATAATATTTTTTTGTGATCTTAATTCTCAAAATCTAAGTTTAGTTCTAATTAAACCTATTTAGTAATAAAAATATTTTAAATACTCGAACACGCATTTAGCCGGTTTTTTTAAGTAGCTGAAAAACCTTCTGCGAACCATAGCGTTAAAATAATTCTAGCAAATGTTATCTGTGGAATTGAACACTATGCCCATCTGTTTTGTCGGCACTATCATAAATCTATTGTTGATTGACACATTGTTCTCATACTGCGGCCCGAAATAGCTTGATAAAATTATTTAATGATTAGATACAGACGCCATGTGCTTTATTTGTTTAATACCGTTTGTTTCACTTGGGGAGATGTGTAAAAAGTAATTGATTCTTAATTTAAATAGATATTTTTAGAATCTGTCAAGTGGATGTTACTTCATTTTTATAGGAGAGTCCATCTATTTTTCTATTTTATCAGTATATATAACGTTTTATATTTTAATTAGATAGGTATATATACATGCAAAAAAATACGGTCGAATTGAGAACCTCTTCTTGTTTTTGAAGGCGGTTAAAAATTAATAAAAGAGTTATACAAAATGCATCTAAACTGATTCGAATTTGGCGTTACCTAATACCTTATGAAGGTAAAAACTAATGAGGAATAATATACTAAAATCCCTTTTTATAGACATCCCTAGCGTTCCGTTAAACGTTATATGTTAGAAATTAAAGTTCTTGGTATACTTTATCGATTCGTGTAAACGTTTGTACAACTAACAATTGCACTACATTATTATACAATCATATCAGGAAGTTCATAATTGTAAATAATTATTAGTTAAATTTTATGAAAAATATTTTGAAGATTTTAAATTTCAGAAACGTCATCTATTTACATAACTTTTAAATTTATGTAGTTTTATGTACCAAAAAAGCATCAGATGTATAGTGTATGTGCAATGTACATTTAACAAAAAAATATATCCTTCGAAATAATTATGCATCTAACAGTTATAAATAAATAATTACTTAAAACATTATTTTACATGAGGTTATTAACTCAGCCACGCGAATGTTAGCACAAAATTAATATACTCAATTCCCTAGATCGCGTACCAATTAAAACCAGCATTGTTTAATTCATACAGTCATCCCAAGCGACTCGAACATAGCTGATCTAATTAATAGCTAGGAGGTCCTTAAAAATTTAATTATCTTTTGAAGAGATGTCATAGGGGAGTTTGTCTATAGGTAGTGTTGCCAGGTGTACGTTTTAGCGCAATCTGCCGCTTTAAAGGCGACCCATCCTGATGTATCCGTGGACTGGGCGCCTGTTATTACTAACAATCATTGCATTTTTTTTTATTTTATTGGTTTCCATACAACTTATACACTTAAACAGAAGCAGAAAAAAATGAGGTACAATATATCGATTTCTAGGTATAAGTCATACACCAATTTTTAAAGTGTAAACAGTAAGGAAATTAGCTAAATCAAATTTAAATAAAAACATGTGTATGATTTATTTAAATCAATAAATTAAAATTCAATTTCTTTTAAAGAAGTCATACAAATATTTTTAGTCGCTATGGTAGCCGTGCTTGGAAGGCCCCGGTGATTTTTACCTTATGTCTCGTAATGCTTGCAATTGAACAAACTATATAATAAAACTAATTTCCATTCTAATGTCAAATCAAAATCAAATCAAATCAAAATTCATTTATTTGCAAAAATGAAGTACAATAGGTGGCAGATAGTTCTGTAAGGCCTTATACATTCTGCCTGCATACCAGGCGTGTAAAATTGTTCCACCAAAAAAAAAAAAAACAAATTCAACTTAACTTGGTAACGCTACTTATATCCCAATATTTCATGCATATTTCAACGTCCTATAAAAGTGTCGACCTTTCAATTTGAGCTGTCGTTTTATGCGCTGTAGAATTATAAGTACCGTTTTTATTGCCTCAATGGGTACTTTTCGGACGTTATTTTTATTGCCCTACATCGTTTACATGGATCGCCTTAATTTCTAATCTATATTTTTTCCTCGGACTTCTGTCCCTATAACACGCATATATTTGCAAATTTTTTTTTACAATGTATAAACTAATGGGATTTAAATCGAATCCCAAGACACTGGGACCCACCATAAAAAATTTAAAACACCATGTCCAACATAGCAAAAGACAAGAGGACACTTTAGGTCATGTTTGCAACAATCTGAGCCAATTCTTCAATTACTATCTTTGTGGAAATATGTGGAAGTAGACATACAATTTTTGAAACACTCATATAGACAAGTGTCATCTCAGTCACCCGTGACCATCCTCGCTGTAAAGTGTTAGAAACGTCGGGTTAATAATCATTCAAAATAATGTACAACAAACCGCTTTAAAAATCCTATTAAAAGTATTTTATTTAAAATGATTTTTTTTTTCAATTTTAATAGTCGGTGATCATGAAATGTTTATTTCTAATGGTCTAGTACCTACGTAGGTTAAGTATGCCGTTTTCTCTCATTGTGTACAGCTTCATCATGCTAATGGAGCAAATATAAACATTATGGAGTGAACTAAAAGTAAGAAATGAAATTGTGTTATTACCTTTCTATGCAAAAGTAGAGAAACTGAGAAAGGCACACGTTTATGACGCGGTGTATAACAAATGTTTATTACATGAAGGGGAGCTTTTATTTTTGCATGTTACGGAGTCTTGTAAAATTTAGCAAACCGCAATGCACTGTATAAGAAGGTATGGTTTTATTCTTCTAAATGAAGTCCTACTTCATACTATTCTACTATCCTATTTCTACTAATATTATACATGTGAATGTCTGGATGTTTGAATGTTTAGATGTTTTATTTGTGCGTCAATCACATCTTAAATACTGGACGTATAATGATTAAATTTCCTATACAGATAAGCTGGATTAAGTGATAGGATAGTTTTTATCCGAATTGAACGCGAGCGAAGAAGAGAACTAGCAATAAATAAAACATGTTTAGAAACATGTTTGCAATTTGTTTTGATTAAAAGGTGCTTTAAGTCACAAAACATCATTCTGAATATGTTAAGAATTTTAACCAGAACTTAATATACATGAATGCTAAATTATCTTAGTAAAGAAGATTAAAAAGGGTTGTGATTTTACACATATCAGACTCAATACCATTGCCAAATGTTCTTATCAAAATTGATCACAATCTAATTTTAAAGGTCGTTCAACTATGGTTTGTAATTTGAATCTCTTGATTTTTCAAAGAATCAAGAGATGTATCAAAGTTATTATAAACCGTGTTTCAATGAAATAAGGTTTTATTTTTAAAATGTCACCCTTGTAATTTACTCCTCATAGTAAACTATCGAAGTGTCGATCCCCTTTGTACGTACCTACTTCTAATTTTATTCTCTTTATGCATGAGTGCATCATGTTTTACGTGTTACGAATGTTAATGATTCATGAAATAAATTTTGCTTTTTGATTTTCAATAATTCATATAAGCTTAAACTAAAATACTAGCACTCTAATTTATGTTGCAGAGCAAGAAATAAAGGGATTGAAAATTGCACTATATCTTTATGTCACTCATGAATTCGTGATACAGTCTGTTTAATTATAATTTATCTATTGTTTTTACTTACTAAAATGTTATAATTATCACGAAATGAAGTCACGAAAGAGATTAAGTAATGTGTTATAAATACTTCGGCTTATCTGTTGCCATTTTTATAGATTCCGCTCACGTTTATTCAAATGTGTGACGTCTCTTTTTAAATCAGCTATTAAACCCGCGTAATCCGGCCTTACAAGTAATCTGAAATGTTTAGGGACCAACCCTATTTAATATAAAAACTTGAATTGCCAACCCTCGTTTTCGATCTGGTGGTCAGTGTAATTTAATACTTTATCGCGGACTCGAGTTGCACTCAAATTAACACTTAACAGATGTTTAAAATTATACGCATAAATGCCACGTTGAAAACCAGAATATCTTAATTTTGGTACTGTCTTAATATTGAATCGCTCCGTTGTTGTGGTACCAATCGCACTGGTCATAAATTAGTGACCAACGATTGCAAAGGTGCATTTAATTTATATATTGTTTGTATTACATTTACAAATATTTATCCAGGTACAGTGGTTATAAAAACAACAGCGTCTTAGGCTTTAGCCTCACAATTTTTGCGTGAGCGACGTTAGCTCATTTTAGACCATCACATTTTAGTAACTACATGTTTTCTAGCTAAAATCTGGTCTTGATAACATTCGTTTAACAAAGCACATAATCGTATACTTTTATAAGCAGAGCTATAAGTTTAAACTTAAATCTACAATCGGATGGAACCCTATACTCGTATCGTCTTATCTCTTGTCCGTTTTTATATCCCCCCGGTGTATTGT
This sequence comes from Phoebis sennae, assembly GCA_001586405.1. NCBI lineage: Eukaryota > Metazoa > Arthropoda > Insecta > Lepidoptera > Pieridae > Phoebis > Phoebis sennae. The sequence continues at coordinate 406,066 of LQNK01000115.1, forward strand.
TTTGCCCTGGCTCGTTTCACAAAATAGCCTATGTAGTTTCTCAGGGTTACAATTACCTAACAAATTTAGTGTATCTATAAAAACGTAACAGTACGAAGTCCTTTTAAGGTGGGCAAATTATTAGCAGCCTAGTTTTATTGATAGGTATATAAGCAATTCGCTAAAAATAAAAATTTGAACGTGAAACATGGTAAAATTAAAATTTATACAAACAAAGGATATGCAAATTTAAGTACGAGAGACGGATAGGGAGAAAAAATATAGTTTTCATCTGATTCCTGATGAAGTTCTTTAAACGTGCCTTAACATTTTTCTCACTTTATCTTAAGCATTTTATAATAATCGATATTCCCAAGAACCGTACCTTAAAAACGCAAAACACATATTGAATCGTGTCTCAAAACGAATCTGTGTCGATTTACGAACATAAAAAGAATTTTACTCCGACTTCGAAGCTACAATAGCTGGTCAGACCATTGTGCATCTCGACACTCTTGATGTCTATGACAAGAATGCTCGATCGAGATTAAAGGCTCGAGTATTTTAAAAGACGATCGATTTATCTCTGTGAGTACCTTTTTAATGTCCAAGGGTTAAGTTTAATGTATTCTTTGTAAAGGCATGACTATACAGGGTAAAGAAGGATAAACATTCATGTATTTATTTTTTCAATTGATTGCGGAAAAATAAATGATCATGATATAGTCACAACAGCAATAATAGAATTATTACTATATGCCTATAGCTTCAAAAATAATATTAATTATGTGATGTTGTTAAAGTTATGTTTTCCTTTCGCATTTTCTTGTGTTTATTGTAACGCGAGTATTTTCAATATCGAATGAAAATGCTTTTTAACGGATTTTAAACGCGGGTTTTTATTAATTATTATTCATTCGCTCGTGACCACGCTCATTGTAAAGAGTTTGGAACGTAGGGTAAAATCCTACTACTATTATAAAGGCGAAAGTTTGTAAGTATGGATGTATGGATGTATGGATGTTTGTTACTCTTTCACGCAAAAACTACTGAACCGATTGTGATGAAACTTGGTATACATACAGGTAAGGGTTCAGAATAACATATAGGCTACTTTTAATCCCGGAGTTGCCACGGGATCAGACGTTACGCGAGTGAAACCGCGGGGTACAGCTAGTAGTGAAATAAAATAAACCGCATTTAAAATCTGATAAAAGAATGTTCATTCAATATCGATTGCTAATTTTAGTTGACACAAGTGAGACTCGAGACTCTCTATGAGTTAAAAATTTCATTAAATCTTTATAATCTCTTTTAAATAGGGATAAATAACACCATTTGTATATAATAAACTATCTTTGTGTCAGATAGAATGCTTTCAATCGTGTTTCATGTTACCTGTGTTTGTATTGCATATAATGAACTCTGTGACGAATTTTAAACATAGGTGAGCGTGAAAAGGACAGCTATTTTAATTCCAAAGAGCTTTACTAATGAAAATTTTTAAACCAAGATTAACCCAGTAGTGTGCTCATAATATTAAAGTCGTCGTCATAAAGAGGAATGCTTATTCCACTTTTTGATGCTGTGTGGACTATACAATTATAGAATCCTGCATATACCTATCCTAATCCTAAATAGATCCCTAATTTTACTCGAGTTAAACCACAGTCAGAAGCTAGTCTATAACATTATAGAGTGTAAAGGCAAGACTGCCTCATTGGTTTAGTGGTTACATCTTTCATTCAGGAGATCCAGGGGTCTCGCGTTCGAATCCCGAGTGGGGCCAAAAAAAATGTTATTGGGATTTTTCTGACAAAGAAATCTTAGAAACAATCCCTGAGTCTGAAAGTTGGCGGTGTTGGAACACCTCCGTGCCTCGGAGAGCGCGTAAAGCCGTCGGTCCTGCGCCTGATCTTTCTCCGGTCATGTCGGTCTGCCGTCCCATCGGGCTATGAGAGTAAAAGGAATAGAGAGTGCACCTATGTTCGCACGTACACTTGTGCACTATAATATCTGCTGCGCAGCTGGCTAGTCTCTTTTGTGATTGGCTACCATGGCCGAAATCGGTCAGGAGAGCTATTATTATTAGTGTGTAAATGGATATTTCTGAAAACAATAATTAGCTTCGATACCAATAAATTTCGTTCAATTGCCAGAGAATAAAGTACCTAATTTGCATACGAATTCCCTTGAAGTCGTATGAATAAAAACATAATACATGCAATATTATGCAAGTGGACGTTATCTAAACACACAGAGAGGTCAATGATCCCAGGGTTGGTTTTATTGCTCCTTGTTTCGTACCTTTGTCCCCTTTGTGATTATTGTTCAACACTTGTATTATGCGCCACCTTGCAACGGACTTGATCTTGTTTAGATACAGGGTGTTTAAATAAAATAACCTAAATTATAGTTACATATATACAAATACAGATATATTAAAAATAACTTTATCAACAGTTCAAATATAATACTCAAAATAGTTGATAGTGTGATATAATAAACCATAGGGTAGCCAGATAATATTATTACCCTTTTGAACCTATTTGAGGTACAATTTTCCAAAAAAATAAATTCAACAAATGAATTTAATATTTATGTTTCATTCATCGTTTGATTGGCAAGATTATTAAAGATTTTATAAAAGTAGAGGTTAATAAAAATGATCAAGCAGAAGTCAATAAAATGAACATCCTGTATAAAACTAAGGTGTACGTTTCAGATAAAGCAGTGTAATAGAGTTAACTGTGTGAATAACAGCATCCTTTTGTGGTGCATTGTGTTTTGTGGGAACGTCTTACTGGGTCAGCATCGGCTATTGTGATGCATTGTTGAAAGGGAATTAAGGTTAAAACAACCCCCTGTATCTTTTAACGTAACCAGATATTAATTATATTATAAGGAATATATTTTTAAATAATTTTATAATCCTCTATTATTTCTATTTTATTTTCGTGGTAGTCGAAATTTTTTCAAGTAATATAGAGACCATTATTTACCTATAGTAAACAATAAAATGCTTCAAATATTTTTCTATGGTCCTTATTTATTTATTAGAAAGCGGCATTTTTTTATTAACAATGGAACATTATTGCAAAATATTTTACGTAATTATTCATCCTTCAGCATTTTTTCTGCGAAAAGGGTGCAGGTATATGTGTGACTGACTAACTGATTGACATAGTGGTCTGTCAACTCACAGCCACTATAAAATTCAAATTTGCGGAAAACTTTTAAATATGGTATAAGATAACAATATGTTCTCGTTAAAGCTTTTATTTCCTGAGATGCGGTTTATAAAACATTAAACGTATCCTCAAAGCTGTTATTGAATAACCTTTTGTAGCTTGTACTACAATAACAATGTTGTTCCAGTAAATAACGTAACAAATGTAATATCGTTAAAATTGTAGGCAACGTAATCTCGCCCACAGAGTCAAATAAAACTGGATATCGCAAATCAAACTATATTGCTGAAATGTTGCTTCGAAATTCTATCACGCTTTTGTATTACCACAATTTATGTACTTTTTTAAATATAAACAAATTGTATCGCTTAAAAATAAAGTACTGTATGTTGTATCGTGCAAAATTTAGCATGCAAAAATATATGCCTCTAGCTCGCTATATTATTAAGTAGTTACAAGTACTTACTACATTAAATAAAATACTTTTTAAAAGATTTCAAACACGGTTTTTATACATTATTTAACATTTTTATTAGAATACTACAGCGCCGTTTAGAACACTACAGCGAGCGTAGTCACGGGTATAATAATAATGTTAAATCCTCTGTTCCTGATAGCGCTTCATTGTACGCTAGATGTACATAAATACCAACGTCATAATAACATTTTAAAACATTACTAGGCTTACACGACTCTCGTTTTCGACGATTCCTAAAAATTGGTTACGAAGCTTACATTGATTCTAAGGGTTTTATAATGGTGCGTATCCAGCCTCCCTAATGTCTGTGTCCACGCCACAAATTCCGAGTATTCTCTATAAAGCTGGAAGGCTTCCGTCGGACTGTAATTTAGAATTTATAACAGCACACTTGATTGTGCTCTTATATAGATATATCCCTTTTAGGATTCGTTAAATGAAGATGCCTTAGCCTCGACGAAGTGTAAGGTATTTTGATAAGGTACAATAAATTATGATACAAGCAAAAAATCCGTTATGATTCTATTAGGTACATAACACAACGGGTAATGTTTTGTTTCATTTATATTGTAACAGTGCAAAGATATCGTTACTTCTTGATGCAACTGCGTTTTGTTTTGTTTACACGCATCGAGGCATTTCACGTTTTTATTTATTTGACCATAATATTAACTAATTGAAAATCACATCATATTAAAAAACCAAAAATATATTTTGTATGCTATAATAACGGACATAATAAAATGTCACCATTTAAATAGAGCTACAAGTAAAGGTTCCTTTGCAAACAAATCTATTATGACCTACTATCTAGCCATCAAAATAATATCCGACAAGGCAATTATATAATTATGTGTTTAACAAACATTTTACATGAATATTTGAACCAATTACAGTTTCTAAACAAGGCTCCAAGCCTCAAAATATGCTTATCATGTCTGCCTTCTGGGGTCTTCATAAGAGCAATAATTATTGCGTATTGGGCTATACCTGAGCAGTCCACACGAAATTATCTGGCTTCGGGCGAAATATGAATTGCTTTAAATTAGTAAGTGGAACGATTTTTGTAGTATGTACCGCATTAATTTACAAACTAATAGTTTTCTTAGAAGCTACCTTTTCTTATATTAAAGATCGAAAAAAAAATGAAATCTTTAAATTGTCGACTACTTGTTGCCTTAGAGGACACTCACTTATTTTATAAGGAATTCTTTGATGTATAATATACTGATTTAAAGAAAAATGATATTAAATTTAAAAAGTTTTTGCCTTTTAATGAATTTACGTTTCATCAGCTTCTTATGTATGTATGTAAGACCATTAAAGTAACATGAATACATAAAATCAATTTGACCTAACATTGCGAATGTTTCGTAAAAAATTCGTTCCTCCAAAATTGATAACACCAAAAAACTATGTTAGTATGTTACCAATTACGCATTTCACGGCTAACTGCACCATGGGATGCACGCAAAAACTCGTCTAAAATTAAATTCACTAGAACCTGTCTCTAAATCTAATTTCACATGATGGATGGAGCCAAACTCGATCACGCTCTCATCGGAATGGAATCAAACGAGATTTGAAACAAGTTGATTACAATTGAACTCGTAAGGTGTCGTGCAAAAACCGGCTGACAATGCAAATGCTCGTAGAGGATTTATCTCGGATGCTAATGATGTCGGCTATTTTTGATTTTGAAGAGCCGGTTAGGGCCTTAGCATATATGAGTCTGGTAGCCTAACTAATTAGCGTGTAGATTGAATTGATTTAATTTGTTTTTGTGCATGAATGTGACGTATTGTGCACGGTAGTAATCAATTTTCAATCAGGTTTTGACAAATTTTCGAGTTGTGTTTTTGCGTCATGTTCTGAAGACATGCAGTGGTCGGTAGCAGAACTGCAAAAGGTACAGTTTACTTGATTAAAGGTTTATTTGAACTCTGTGAAGTGTGCGGTCGCTAGTGTTGGTTCTAAAAATGCGACTCATTGGTCGCCAATACTAAAAACATCGTAAGTGTTAAGACTGCTTTAGTTGATTTCTATGCATAGCTTCAACTCCCCTCCTAAGTATAATAACAAAATATCGTCTGTAACAAAGGCAACCATGTCTATTGCTGACATATTTTATTTCCCTTTAAGTAAGATAATATCTAAAAAAATCATCAAAAATCTTATATCAATGCACTAGTTTTAACAAATAAATTGGATGCTGTACGGGAAATATAAATCCGTTATATCCGTTTTATTTTAATGGCTATTTTATTACTATTACTATATCTCTCTATAATCGATAAAGTAATAAATAATATATTGTTGTCATTATGAAGTACATATACCTAAATTATAACCTCCTAAAAGAGGGATCGCAATATTATTGTTCCTACGTTAATAATAATTTAAATGACTTTACACACCATACAAGTACATATATAATACTGATACATTTATTTTATTGTTTCCAGGTAAGGCAATATGATCTAACAGAGAAGATAATTAAAAGAAATTATGAAAGTAAACAGGTAAGATTTCAGAAGGGCAACGTTACGATAAACCAAAATTACTTAATTGCAAGATGCTGTTTAGGCACATTGTTCCTTTCTAGTGTAGTTCTTAACTCAACATTAATATCCAAGGAATTTTCGTTATTTTGTCGGTTTCTGTATCATATGAAAACTATTACACCTAACTTTGACGAACCTAGCAGAGACGCCAGTGTACATAATACAACATCACGCTTTAATTAAATAACTTTGAACTTTCTTCAATAACGTATAGTGAAAGTTACTAAGTCTGGTAATTAACTGTATTTAAATTTTTAATCTAACTTTCTTCCATGACTATATTAGCGTCCACGTGTGAAAATAATTTTAGAAACGATTGAAGTTCCTTGCAGAGTTAATAATAGGTCAAAGTGGGTAGAGACCCTTTCGAGGCATGTTTGCACAAGATCCGAAAAGACGTAATAAAGGTCAACGCCTTTGTAGAAATAGAATTTCGTACATTTGATCTTGTGATAAGTTTATATGGTCATTCATGCTTCAGACGTAATTATATGGCGTGGCCTTGTAGCAAGATTGTTTCACGGCATCATATTTCTGTTGACTGATGGTTAAATGTATGTTTTATAACGACATGGACGTTTAGTACTTTAAGAGTATGTGGATTGTGGATGATAGTTTCTTGTTTATAAAAATTGATGTGTCGTTATTTCAATTTTGGTGAAAAATTAAGTGGATAAACGTAAATTTTAATCGTTAGCTAACATTAATCAATTTTTATTTTTTAATTGGTTTATTTATTTTATACCTCGAGTCTTAAATGAAGAGTTCTACCTACTATTTGCGATCTAGGTACAATCTACATGTTCGCATCACTTCCTTATCTTTAATTGAGGTCCTGCCGGAAACGGTCTACATTTGGAAGAGGATAATGAGATTTTTTGGGAACCTTTTAAATATCAAACATGTCTGTGTATAGACTTTTATGAAAGATAGCTTCCTTCCTTTAATGTCGGCGAAATGTATGTGAACGTCCAAATGTAAATAAAAGACCCTCATTTGTTTAATTAAACATTGATGAAGTTAATATTTACATTCAAAATCATACTACTTACGGAATGTCAGTCGTGAGTAAGAAATAACAATACAACATAATAGTGTTTTTATAATCTTTGTCAAGTTAAATTGATATCTATGAACGCATTAGTATTTGGAGCCATAATTTGATTTTATTAAATTATTTTTGTGTTTGTTATCTGTTTCATAATACTGTCGAGTCGTAGCGTTTGTCTCGTCCCTAAAATTTAGTATCTCTACCCGCGAGGCAAAGCTGAAGATATAAAATGTTATTGTGTTTATATTTTAAAAACACGTGCAGCAGAGAATCTAGATCATTCCCGAGGAGAATTTGCTGGCAACAATAAAGTTTCGCTGTTTGTTTTAATCAGGACTCACACGTGTTCGGGGTACGGAGCATTATCTGCCTGTATCTATGTAAGCGGTAGATACAAGCATGTTGCGCATATGCATTTTGTTGTGCATTTTTTGAAATTGGAATAAAAATTACCCACATTGTTGGGTATTTAAACGTTGCAAGTTACACTTCATTGATTTTTACATGTACCCTATTTGGACTGTGATAAAAATTGCTTTTAACGTTGAATGAAAAAGATATTCTTTAGTTTCTAATTTTTATGTAAATTTAATTTAATAAAATTATGGTATTAAACAAAGAGTTACGTTTATTCAAATGTTATGGAGTCATAACTGCCGTATGGAATGAAAAGTTGTATTCATTATTTATATAAATATGTATTAAGGGAAATTATTTAATTTTTACTTAAATATAATTAATATTTTAAAGAATTTTACATAAGTATAATACAAACAAATGGACAGTATATTCGCAACATAAATGGATCAGTCCGGTCAAATAAGACTAAAAATTAGGGCAATACATATTTTTTTTAAGCAACCACCGGTTCGGAAAGTCGATTCTACTAGAACCTTCGCGATCTACGTGGTCCGACGTAGCCCGAGACATCAAGTCCATAAACTGTGCCAATGTGTGCGTTGCCTGAGCGCTATTTGTATCAAGTTTGACTTCAGTATCCATGTGTATTCTGGTATTTTAACCTTTACTAGTAAGTCCGAGTAAGCAATAAATTCATATGAAGTAATGAGGTTCGTTAGGTTGACGGCTGATGGCTGGATTTGCTTCCGGGGTACCCTGAAGATAAGTTTTCTCTTACGTAGTTAAGTGTGACATTTTTATAGGTGGTTCACATCGAACTTGCCATGTCTTAAACAAAAACTAATATCTTTCCTTTATATTGTTATCATGTAAGTGTAATTTAATTTTTAATTTTTTTCTCAATGTTATTTTCTAGTTTGAACCATCGCTACGTTTTCGTTTACAGACAAATACATAGACAAACTTGAAGCTAGATAAGATAAAAAGTTAATAATTTGAGTTCGAATATTTTACCAATTTAATTGACTGCCTAAGCAAATACTTCTACCAACAAACAAATGACCTTAATTAATTTAATAAAATTTACGAAAAGATAATTTTTACGGAAAAAACGTGATCATTATAAGGATTAAGGACCGTGAACTTATTAGTAATTTGTTCGTCGGAGATTGGACCCGAGGGTTCAATCTTGCAACACTGAGTTTTACCTTAATTAATTTAAAGCTTTTCAAGGATACTTTATTTAATTATTTTACTGTTAAAAGCAATTGGACGGTGTTTATATATAATCAATAATTTATCACGTAGAGAATCACCCACGATCTCGAGGGGTGTTATAGGTTCAGGTATCAGTGTGTTTTTCAGTCTGTCTCTGCCATCATAGCTCCCGAACGGATGAATCGATTTTAGTTAAAATTATTCGATTTATTTTTAATCGACTTAAAAAAAGAAGGAGGTTTCGACTTTGAAAATATTTCCGCAACCAGCTCCTCAATTTCTTATATGATTAATGTTATCTTATCCATCAATTAAAATGTCATCTTAACAACATTTATAACAAAAGAAAACTAGTCAATCTCTTAATACCTTTCTTATTATTTTGTAAAGTTAAATCAACTAAAAAGTTAATGTTTTGTCCTGTCTCTCGGGTTATTTCACCCTCTTCATAGTAAGTTTAGACAGTCTTTAGTGGAAACTTTTATCCTGCAATCGGAAAACTGATAGAATAATTTGTAAAAACATTCCACTATCTCGGGTTTATTCTAGAGAGGACCTTGTTTTATCCGTAGTTTATATTATTTATATTTTATCCGTTCAAAGCTTATCTTGCTAAGTTGAACAGTGGGTATAATAACGCCCAAAACTACATTATTAATTTGAAAAAATACACATTACAATTACAATGATTGAAACAAATCCAAATATTCCCATATTATTTTTAACAACTGACCTTTGTTACAATACGGTCGCATAATGATTATTGTCAATCGGCTTTAACAAAACCTCTTACAAGACCGTTATTATAACATACCAGGACTTTTGTCTCCAAGAATTACATTGATCGTTAACAATTATTCTAAACAATGCTCACCCTAAAATGTTCTACGGTACAGGTGGTCGCATAGCATAGTGACCCCGATTTCCTCGCCGCGGGACGTCCCCTCTAATCTCCTGTAATCGTACTATCGGCCCCAATTAGGAAGCTGTGATCTTGATAAGAACAAAAACGCCGCCAGGTAAACTCTTTAAGTGCGGTGAAGTGGGAAAGTCAGTGACCCTTTTTGAATGCGTTTTGTAACGATGATATGCAAATATTGTTGGGAATGTTAAGGTGTAAAATGATTTTATTTTAATTGGTTCGATTTGGCTGTTTGTTTTGACACGTTTTTCGTTACGTAATTTCAATTATATACTATCATATTCTAAGTTTATTGAAATAAGTAAGTAGGGCTTTATCACCTTTTTATTTAAAATCATGATTTAAAGAACTTATTACATAGGCGTACCTCATTAGGTAGGTAGGTTCCCTAACCTTCTCTGATATCCTTCTCTGATATCTCTGATATAATGATATCAGAGATCCTAATAAATCAAAATATATGTACACAAATTCAATAAATCATCAGGAACAACCGTCGATGTTCATGACTTGTCATCCGTAGTTATTCTCCTTTGGTAAATCTACAGGATCTATAGATGTTAATCAATACTAATATTATAAAGAGAGAGGATTTTTTATGTTTGTAATGAATAGGATCCAAAACTACAGGACCGATTTTGATAAATTTTGTACAGAGATTCTTTGAAACCCCAGAAATGACATAGGATAGTTTTTATTCCGAAAATCCTACGAGAACGGCATATATACGCGGGTGAAAGCGCGGAGCTCAGCTAGTTGTTTCTAATGACAATTTTCTTCATTGACTAACATAGAGATCTAGATGAAATGGTTCTTAATTATTATGTTGACATATATCCAATGATGATATGTTAATCGTGTTTCTTGTACATCTAGTAGCCGTTACCCGACCCCAGTGTACGAAGAACTAGCGATGCAGCTTTGAGATTTCCGGATCAAAAAGCATCATGTTCAATAGCAGGATGTTGGCTTGCCCTGATTAATCTCATTAAAGCCGTTTGAATGTAGGATGTTTTATATAAGATAGGTGTATACAGGTAGTGAATAAAAAGAGATAACTTTATTGAGAGGGAGCGAGAAAAAATTAACTTTTATCCGAAAACGTGAAGACCCACTACCGCTGTTAATAAGTGCATTCTAAATGCAACGCTAAGATAATGAAAATAAGGAGCATATTTCTGTATCACACGTGTTTAATGACATTGAGGATTTTTGTCAGATCGACAAATGACATTTCACGCATATTTTGTGTTGTCTCTTGAGATTTAAAAAAACCTGTCCAATGTTCATGGGGGGTAAGATATTTTGTATGTTTATTTTTTAAAACCTGTCGCTTCGCAATACAGATACTATGCTTTATGTACATATATCTATTCCTTTGAATTGAAATAAAATAGTATTTAAAATTAAATTAAGTCGAATAAATGCATCCTCTTTGTTTCCTTGGCAGTGATGACACTTTAATGGAGAATCACTTTGAATACAGTAAAGGTTAAACCTTTATAGGGATGTCATATCTAGTGATGTTACTTTAGTCCACGAATCGAAACGACACCTATCGATAATCTAGATCTCTTAACAACAGAATATTAATTATCTGTTGATAAAAGATCATCAAACCCAGGTTATTAAATAGTATGGCCCTTTTTGTTTGCTTAAATACTTAAATATTTAGATACCTAAAATATTTTTTGGTGAAATTTAAATTAAAAGCGAGCAACTATTAGATATCTTAAAGATTTCCAAACGTGCAATCAGCTTTAAAAAATATTTCTATCCAACTTATAAATCTTTGACTAAATATAACAGTTCTAATAGCCATACCTTTTCAAATACTTATTTTAAATTTGAACCATTTCCTCCCATCCCTAGTGCACTAAAGAGGAACATTAGTATGCGTCACAGACCGAGTGAGGAGTTGTGTAGCATCAGTAAGATACAGGTAACGCACGACAAATGATACCCCGTTATAGGTGGAATACATTACTTAGGGCGCATCAATCCTTTATTTTATTCTATGGCACTTTTATTGCTAAAGATTGCAACAAAGATATGCATGTTTTATTATTTCCACTTACCCTTTAATAAAGCAGTTATAATATAAAGCTTAAATCAAGTAAGAATACCAAATTGTTACACATTATTCATAGCAGTGCCTAACTAATATTTTGGATTCAATAATTTCAACACTCTTACTAAACATGACAATAACTATTAGAACATAAAGCATAATTTGTAGTCAGTTACACTTTGAGTTTTCGAAATTTAAACCATGCACATTGCACATGCGCTGTCGAGTTGTATCTCAATTCCCTGCGCGAGCGCAGTGACCAACGAGAAACGGCTGCAGTCAAATCAGAAATCAACAACAAAGCTTGCTCAGTCTGTGTTTAGCCGTCAAGGAGAGTGCATGTCGCTTGCTGTTCTGTGAACGTGTGCGCGTGTAACATTGTATTCATTTTATGACGTTTAAACAAAATGTGATATTGGAAGGATTTAAAGTTTATATTCTGCTGATGGATTTTGTTTGTTATCGAAAGCTCTGGATTATCTACTATGGTGATTGTTGGTGTTTTTAATAGGTAAGTTCTTTATTATTTTAAACACGCTTATTTGTAAGGCATGATTGTTTTTGTTTCTATGTGTTATCTTTTAATTATTTTTATAATTCGTATTCGAGACAAGTTTTTATATGGATAGTGCAATATTTTCGCCGAATGTTATTAATTCGTTTCCGTCTATATTGTATCTAATCGCAGACGTTACACTATTCGTTACGTTTCAATAGTTCGGTAATCGCAAACTTGCATTATGCATAAACACATAACTATCGGACAGAAAATAATTGTTCAATTTTCGATATGATTGATTTTGTGTTAAGTTCTCGATATAACGTTGAAATCATTATTCCGCTATGATCATTTGTTATGTAGACATAAAACAGTGGCTGACAAAATAAGCTGTCTTCATAAGTGAGGTTAGGTACAGTTATTTACAAAATGTAGCCTGTAGCAACTGCAATTTAGAGCATGACTGTACCTTGAATCTAATTTCGCCTAGCGAGATTAAAGTAGGTGTATAAGCCTAGATAAATGTTATAAACGGTGATAAGTACAAGCTAAACTGTCAGAGCTTGCAAAATTAATTATCGTTTTGATAATTTTATGTATAGATCAATGTGTTCATGTTCGCCTGAAATTCCTTTCGTAAATAAATCATACCGCGTTTGTTTACATTGAGAGCTCTTGACTTTTTACACAATTCTTGTTACGCAGGCCAATTATTAACAAATAGGTGCTCTGCAATTATTTATATGTGCACCGAACACCGTATAAATTAATAGCTTAACAAGCAACAGAGGATCGATATATCAAAATAATGCAACCATTATACAATCATGATTTATTTTTCTTCCTCATACGACCATACTGTTACATACCCTCGGCTAAAGCTAATATTTATGTATGCTCATACACCCATATACAAACTTTCCGCTAAAAAGTCATAAACAGTAGAAGCAAGTGGGCTAATGATGTGTACCATCTGTCACCATCGGTCACAGACCACAGTGCATAATGCCCCCTGCGCTTTCGAATCAATCAATGACAGATGTAGTTACTCGAATTTAGAGATTTAGAATGTCTGAATGTAATGTATTGTTTGTTTAAAAATCTGATATTGTGTAGTGGGAAGTGATGTATGACTTTATAACTAAACCACTTACATTGGCAAACTATCAATTAAATTGTACATATCCAACTTTTAACAACAATATATAAATTGTGCATCAGTGATATCTAATCGCTAAATTAGTATCCATACTCTGTGTTAAAAGTATAGATTTAAATCGTGAAATATTAATAAGCATATAATTTATAAATGCTACCAAACGGTAACGATAAAATCTTATTTGAGCTCTTAAGTTTAATTACTGATAATTAATTAATTAATCGTTAACAGCATTGAGATGTCACGTAAACGTTAGATATAATACGTTACATCACACGTAAACATCAGCCGAACAAATTAAAACACGCAAATCAAACGACAGTGAACAAGAAATCGTAATTAACTTTAATATAAATTAATGAACGAACATGTGTTAATTAACAGCATATGAACAATATTCCTATCAAGTAAGAGAGATATATTTCGTAAAAAATTATTGGTTGCCTGATGCCTCCTGCATAAATGTTGGCTGTTCATTAATATAAAACTGCTAATTTGCTAAAAGCATAACGATATTAAACTATTTTATAATTCTTTATAAACAATTATGCTACTAATGCGTTGATTTCGTAATAAATTCAATGCTACATAAAAAATACAGCCATATAATATTTATCAAAAAAAATTCAACGAAGCAATTCTAATCACATCAATTTTGTAGTCAATTTTTTACCTAATGATACACACATTGTATTTTCAAACTTTTCCCATAGCAGTTAAGAAATCAAACAGTTATTCGTTTCCCTTTTATTCCCAGGCGCGACAAAGGTATAATTTGGCACGCTAGCACACTAACCAATATTAAAACTCACACCTGTCAATACATTCCTAATAGCTAGATATCATTTCTTCCGCACTTAACTGGCATATCGTCGTCACACTCTCACGCGTTGCACTGTTAAGTGGGTTTGTTCCTTTTCGCCTCTCTTTTTTGCTGGCTACCTCTTCCTCTTTGCTGCAGTAATTTAGAAATGAATAAATCATTGATGCGGTATTTAAACCCTCGTATTGCATTGGTAATAAAGCGTATATTCGTGGAGTTTTGTGCGGATTCGGCGCGTTTCCGATTACGCACGCGAAATGGAAACTGATCTTTGAATATGCATGTGCATGCATGACGTCGGATCTGCTGCACACTTCCAGGCATATGTTTATCATTCGTAATTCGCTATTGGGTACATTCGAAGCTTCCGCACGGTTCACTAATCGATTGTCCTGATTGACTTATCTTGGAAGACACTTCGTGATTCACGTTGATTTCGCTTACTTCCTGGAACTTCCTTTTCGCGTGCTACAAACCTGATTCATACATACTACTAATTAGACGCTAACCCGTAGACCGAATAAGCCAAATACATATTCCCATAATATATTATTAACTTTCTTCTTAAGAATACGTACAGTTAATTAGAGATGTATGAGAGCATTCGTGTGAATTCGTGAGTTATCTTTCTAGACAAGTAGCCGAGATTTATGACTGGAAAAAACAAGGGATAATTAATCTTTATAGCTCTATAAAGTATTTGAATATATACGTTTTTGAATTTAGTAGGAAATTAAGACAATTTCTTGTGTTTTTTTTCTAGTTTATTTTGGGAGTGGGGATGTTAAAATGATTGTATAATATTAATCACAATTATTTATTTTAACTAAGTCATCCTGCAATTGGAATTTCTGGGCAGATTTAACTAAATACCTGCCAATTCTCCTTATACAGACATCTCCCTCCCACATATCAAATATCCCACTTGAAAGCAATTTTGATAAAAGCGTAATGTCTTGATAATAATCTTAATAAATCTTTATTCTTGTATCCGATCTGAGGTCCGAGTACGCAATGAATCACCTAGTGTTCGCCCACGGGCGTACTTACCTCTACAAGTACTTATACGTCCACTGTTACTTAATGGATTTACGACTATTTAAACTTTATGCCGTTGTAATAAGGATCATTACACGTGCACTTAGCCCTCACCCCGAGGTCGGTCAGTGCACCTACTAACTAAACATGAAATTTTAATTTGAACGACAACCGATATCATTATCGAAGATTTTCTGAGGGTCTTGTAACAATATCTTTGTACTATTGAATAGTTTTTTGCTCAATAATTTGTCTGGTTTATAATTGAATGCCAACCGTATAAGGAACACAATAATTGTACGTAATTCTTAACCAATTTCGACATTAAAATAATTGATTGATTTCTTAAGTTCTTTATTTTCTTGAAATTCTTGTTCGCATTATTTACAACAGCAATAGTAATATTATTTCAGTTTCACTTCTATTCCCCGTAGGAAAGCCGTTGAGCTAGAATTTATGTGGTTTATACACTTTCTCTGTCTATCAGTGTCAGTTAAGTATATTCCAGAGTAAGTTATCGTGTTCCTAGAAACAGCAGATCCATTATATTGCTGGAAATCAGGCCATATTGCGAGGCTAGATGTCAAGGGACTTGAGAATGTATACTGAATATTAAAGATGTTTTCAGTTAAATTTGTTTATATTATAATAAATGGGACAACACTGTTTAAATATTATTAGGTACATTATATTCTAATGTCATCCTTATGATATTGTTTCCTGTAGACACTGCAGTTCATGGTATGTATAAATTATTGGACGCTTTCATTATTAATATAAAATACCAAGATTCAGTAATCTGGTGTCTATAGAGGTTCCTGCGGTATTTATAAACTCTTTGAAATAATGCATACCGCTATATTATATCAAAGAGTTTATAATTACCGTTGGAACCTGCAATGGTTCATACATGTATTATGTTGTCATCAAACAAAAACATAATACATGTATGGACATACTTAGTTACGACTTGTTATGACTCCTACTTCACTTCGATATTAATTGTCTCACGTCAATCATAATATTATTTCTATTGTACATATACATAATGTTTTCTACGAACACTCAGATCCATAATTAGAAGTGTCTGTCATTTGAGTTCCAATCAGAGTCGTCATTGATTCCTTAAGAATAGTATGACATGTTTGATGGGAGATATGTTGTCGGCCTATAAAGAAAAACTCTTAATCTTAAATGAATATCTAATTGATTACCCCTTGGATGTTCTCAAACGATATAGATGTACCTACTACCTACTTATGTTGATTTACACCAGATTTTAAACTTAAAACCTCCCCTGCCCTATTTAGTGTATCAATTATTCGCCAAGTGTAGGTATGGAATTACAATATTCACCAAAAATATCCTAAGTATAGGTGTAGCAAATAGGTAGGGTAAAATGGGCATAAGTCTATTACTCAAGTACTCCTTCCACTGAAGTTTGGAATAACATAAATATTTATAAGCTTAGGCCCTTACAATCAATTATTTATGTAAATAAACAATCGATATTTGAATAGGACTACGTTTTTGTGGCCGTTGTTAAGACAAGGTCTACACAGTTATTTAAAATCATTAGAATGATGGTTGGGGTTGCATTGGGGGCAAATAAATATGCGTTAATTAGTGGTCAATGAAGGCTGAAGGATTATTTATTGCTTATACGTAAAGAAAATATAAATTTTGTAATACATAATTTCCTTACTTTAAAAGAATAAATTTCAAAGTTACTAAAATTTGTGCCACGTCATGCAATAACCATGAAGCAACTACGGCTATTAAATTCCAAAAATTTGCAAATTCATCAGATATTTGAATAAACGTAGTTGTTATCTCGTTATTTCTCCGTATGATAATTCGATTTGCATATTTAACTGCATGTACCCGGTTATTATGACATTTTTACTGATGCAAGATAGTTTTAATAAGTACAGCGTAAAAAGCGATTGGAGAAAGTGCCCGCCACACGCCATCAAGATGCAAGCTGGTATTTTAAATCGTTTTTATTAGTGGTAACTAATGTCTAATTTCATTATCATCTGTTTTAATTGTAGGAGCATTTATGCCAGTACCTCTTTGTTTAGAAAAGAAAGGCAAGATGTGTTTAGTAAAGTTACGATGCTCCGTTGCTAAGAATCGATTATTACTACTTTTTGCGACTTGTAATTTTAATATCTTCTTTGGCAATATTTTTATTAAGAATGAATATCAAAGAAAGTTAATGAAAAGGAGGTTGAATAATTATTTTTGCTCAAAATTAGTATAACAATTTGTAATATTTCCAATAAAGAAGGAACATTTCTCAATGGTTCATGGACCCTTATAGCCTTGAAGAATTTTCAGCTCAAAGAGTTTAACAGAGAAGGATTTCGTTTGCTACAATTGACACACTAATTGCTCAAAGGAATTTTTAAATAAAAGAAAGCATAGTCGCTTCGTTAATCCTATAATCGGTGGAGACTATCGATTAAACAGCTTTGTTCGCAAAAGGTCATTAACATCGAGATGTAATGTAAACTACTTTTGTACTATTTATTTTTTTATTATGGTTTCACATAAAATCATCCCTAATAATTACCTCGGTGGTATATTGTGTTTGATATCATCGCAATTTTCTTCTCAATTACTTTCTATTACTATAAAATGTAACAGACATTACGTGCATTCATGCAAAAGATAAACACATTAATTATCATTTTTCACACTCCGCAGAACGTAATTTTTCTTCGCCGTAATGAAGATACACTTTTTCTTTCATTTACCGATACGGAAAATACACACAATTATCAACGATTGTTAAAAGTGATCGATAATCGTTATTAATCCGTCATGATTATGGTATAAGTGAATTCGCAAAAATGCCCCTTACTCTATGGAATGCAATTGCACTAACAATACCTATCGCATGATTTTTATTGTTTGCATCTGTCATTCAATTCAATCTTATTCAATGCTCGCATCGTGTACACGGTTCGCCTCGTATTATTTGAAATCCGAACCAATAAATAGTAGTTATTTTGCGCACGCGCTGCATTTTCGATACAGCTATTATTGAATTTTTCCTTCCCCACAATCGATTGAGTTTATTTATTGGTTTAGCTATAGAGGGTAAGATTTACGAGTGAGTTTTATGTGGGGTCTAGTCGAGTTCCGTCTTGCTGTCAATGAACGCATTGTTAGATAATCGTTAATTTTATATAGCTCAACGATTTCATTACTTGAAATAGCTTCGTTAGATTTTTCTGAACGTAAATTTACTCTGTTAGCGATGCTGCTCCATTTAATTGTGTTGTAGAGCGTTGGAAACGTAATATTCTTTTCTTTATTTGTTGTTGTATTTAATTGATTCTTACATGAATGAAGCTGATAATTTGTAAAGATATTCATACTCTCACTTGTACTTCGCAAACAGCGTAATAATTAAATATTTTATCGGTTAAGTACTGAATAATTAAATGTTCTATAGAATTTTCCATTTCATAAGTACTATGTATGTAGTTTGTTCACCGCTATTCCGAACATAATGAAAAGAAACTTTGCCTATTATAAACTTTTAGGATGAGGTTTTAAGAAAGTTTTAAATTAACAATACATAGAATGTTGAACTCTACCAAGGCTTACACGATATTATGTTCTTTTAATAGTAGAATATTTTTTTACTATATGAATTATATTATTATTCATATAAACTATTTGGGCAAGGCATTAGTAAGCGATTACTATAATAGGTATGGTGTTGTTTTGATTGACAAGTGTATAATTAAATAATGGTACTCATTGCGTATTATCCGATACATACGTAATATATAATATACGGCACACATTACAATAATTTGTTGAGATTTGCTTTTATAAAGTATTAATTAATGAATAGAGAGTATTATCAACATCTTTTTTGTATCTATTCAATATTAGCACCATAGATTAAATGCGTATTTTAATTCTATATACAGTAGTTACTTTAATAATTTTAGTCAAATATGGAAATGTTAAGTGCTTAAACTTGTTATCAATCGCATTATATAGTAATCCGATTATAACATAATTTTAATTATTCACGTAAATAAAAAGTATAATATATTTCCTCATTTAAAACAGTGCTAGTCGTAATCCAATAACTGAGTAACAATAATCGAATACATATTTTTTGTTCGGCCAAGTTTTTATAATATTTTGCTTAGAATATATTAACAATAGACAAAAACGCACCTAACAGTGGATTCATGAATTATCAATCACGATTGTCAATCATGCGTCAAGATTTAGTTATTTTACACCTTTTATTATAGTTTTTGTTTTGTTAGCTACTAGGTAGCTGTCTAAGCTGACTTGACTTTAATAACCACATACGACGAACATGTAAACATAATATGTTTATGTTTGTATTAGTATTCGGCCTTTTATGGTAGGAAACTCTTCGTTCAAAGGAAAATATACCACAACTATTCATTGATTGTCGTTGAGAAAGGTGTAGTATGTGCATTGAGAGGTAATGCTTTTTGTACGGAAAGTTAAACAGCAAAAAGTTGTCGGTTTTTCCTATAAACTATCACAAATTATTTCTCTTAATTAGCAATAAAGTACGCCGAAATGTACTGAATGATTGTGTTGCTTGACCAATTATTTAACAACGTGATGCCCTCGACAAGTTTGGATATACCCCCATCATAAAAGCTATTTGACAGGACATTTTATTTTTATCACATCCCAAAAAGTTTGACGAGAATTTCAAATTATTTTTGTGCACATTTTGTTACGATCCCTCAATACTTTATATAATGTATCCGACATTTATTTTTTGGGACAATCCTGCTCTAAATATATTGTCACATTTTATAGTGTGATAAATCTCGTTCGAATATGAAAATTCAAAAATATTTTAATAGAATTCATACTCTGGCAAACATTGGATCCGTGAAAACCCATACCGGTTGAAAAATTCCGGGAAATCCATTTTCAACATGATCCTGTTGGAACTCGAATTTTCCATTTGTATAGAGTTCTATTCGTTGTGTTTCTAGTGCTTGTATCATGTGATTTTTGTATCTATTTCAGTCCTTCCGTATAATTTCACACTTCTTTATTTAATTTGGTATTTTAATCATACAACGTATGATCGACATAAAAAGCGTTTATAAAAAATTAAGATAATACTAACATTTAGCAGATACTAATGACTCAAATGATGTAGGTAGTCGTCTGCGACTGCACAATTCATATTTTTATTAACATGAATGTTCTTCTCTAACTAAATCCAATATCCATAAAGTCAAGCATGATCCATATAGCTGCCGTTTCTAAATAATATAAAAGAGAATGATAAGGTATATTTTTAAAGTTGCATTTCGAGTTTAGTTGCTTGCATTACTTTGTCAAAACGCGTTCAAATAAAAGATCAGATTTTTTGTCTTATGTTGTTTTATAATATTAGTATAATTTAAAGACCAGTTTCGTCGTTTTATGACATCATTTTTATTAAATACACGATAAGGGCGGATCTTTTTAACGTGACACGTCTATTAGAATGAGGTCATCGGTTCATCGTAAAAAAGGAAGCACATTTTTCGTCATAAATTCATCGGAGAATAATGCGTAATTTTAATACGCGCTCATATTTATCGAGGGGTGTATTGAGTCGTATGATTTTGTATGAATTATGAATATTTAGGGCTCATCCATTTTTCTGTGACGGTCATTGTTGAGTGTCCCCTATTTACGCTGTCCTGTTTATTACAGCGTGGTTTAGATTCAAATTATCCGTTAATAATGCATTATTCTTGCGCTATTTAGCATACTCATTTAATTCTATTAATATAAGGCAAGCGGATTTGTATAACATCCCTGAATGTAATTCCTGGTTAATTCTAAATACTTACTAAAATTATTTTAAATTCATATACAGATATGTAATTTAAAAGAAACTTTACAGGGAATTGAATATTAATATGTAAAGTCATTATAAAGAATAACGTGAATAAATCGCGTTGTTCTTTATTTTAGTTTTTCGTATTGTTAAAACATATCATGATGCCCTGTCGATGATAATTGCAGAATTAGTATAAGTAATTAAATTCTCCACACATTAAATTACCTTCTCCATTACCTTTATATCGCATAATTTGACCATATATCGTAAGATATATTTACAGTGAGTATTTCGATAGCATAATGATCAGATTTCATCTGAAATTCCATCAAAACCTGTACAACATCCTTTAAAATGTTAAAAGATTAATTTTTATACAATGTGTTTTTTAAGTTTTATCGAAGTGAAGATGTTGCAAATCCTTATTATGTATTTGCCGCCCATAAAAACGAATAAAATGAAATAACTGACGTTCATGATCGAATTACAATATATCGATATTCGATAAAATCATGAACAGTTACAGTTGTATCACAAATGAAAAGTAGCAATTTCCAGATGTCTGCAGTCCCATTGAGATACTTTTACCTTACGGTACATTTCAACGGTATAATAATCGTATTTTATCGGAACGACGTTAAAAATCTGATCACAAACGATGCAAGTTAATCGGAAATAATCGTATTGATTTTTTACCAATTGGGGGAGATCGCTTTGTATTGCTTTTGGTGGAATGTTTGCGTTTGGTTGGAAAACCGTTATCTTTTAATGCTTAATCGATCGGATTATTATCGCATTTTATACACCAATCTATTGAGTGATGATTGTTTAGTGACCACATACAAAGTTCAAAAGACTGTTACGAAAAATACACAAATCTGTCGTTTTAGATTAATGGTACAGATAGCGACTATTTTGTCAACCATTTAAACGTTAAATAAGCGATTAACAAAATGAAAATTTGCTCTATTAACTGTGTTAATTATCTCAAAACAGGCGACGATAAGACGTTAAAAAAGAAACTTTTTGACCTCCATTAAATTGGCTATTAATTTAACATTGACATTGTTTTCAAAAACGGTTCCTATAAAAAAGATATCAAATGTGCACAAAGCAGGTGTTCATTGACATCTGCTGCTCTCCCTTCAAGGGTCGGCAAAAAATGTAGGGCAAATACACTTAAAGATTTAACATGTGCGATACCGTTTTGCCTTCAATATGGGATGACACTAAAAATAAGCAAAATGAACCGGTCATGGCTTCGATGCATGCACGCAAATTTCTCCGCATCTGAAGGCACAAATTAGCATAATGTATCGTTAGTAGTTTGAATTTCATGTTTTTGCAGCTCTTGTCTAAGCCCTGCGGTGTGGATCAGACAAACGTATCGTTTATGTATGTATTATGTGTACTTCATTTGACCTTATCCCGTTGTCTTTGATCGCCTACATTAAGTGGTTCCAATTGATATGTCGGAGAATTACCTTTCCTGGTAGGTATCAATAGAATTCAATTTATCTAAGTTGAATAGTATTAGGGTCGAGTCTAATTACTATAAAAATATCGATCAAAACACTTCATTTGAGCTTTTTTTGTTTTTATATTTATAACGCAAAAAAAGTATTTTGAAGGCGAAGTAAAAATAGAGAGTTAAACATATTTTCATACAAATAACTATTTACACTTATAAAAATAGTATAGAGAAATAAGAAGTGAAGTGAGAAATACCTATAAGTGAATTACCTTTTTAAGAACCATGCTTTTGAAATTTATAAAGTAGTTTAAATAAAACTGTTACCCTTAAACGTTTTTTGTAGGCCGTCAATATTAAAAACAAATTTATCACTTTCTTTACTCAACCCACTCAAATAAATTGGGTGGGTATTGTGTAACGCTTGGTATCTTATCGAAACGGAAAGGTCAGCTAAATATTGTGTCGAGCTTCCTAACAATGATGTTCTAAAATTACAACTGTTTTAATTGTAGTGCAATCTTAGTACAAAACTATTAAAAGATTTAGGATAAAGATACTAGGATTTTCGTGGTTATGAACCGTATGATTATTAAGTCGCTTAATGATTCTCTCAATTTAATTGTTTCAGAACTTAAGTCTTATAATATACTAGTTATTTCGCGCGGTTTCGAATTCATGTTAAATGGCCTTTAGTATACCCAGGGTATGGAAGGGTGAAAACCCTATGTACTTCAGTGAAGATGCAGCTGTCCAATGGTGGAAGAAATTTGAAATCGATCCAGTATTTTTGTGTGAAAGCATTACAAACATACATATAAATACACAAATGTTTCTCCTTCAGTATAGTATATTAATTCTTAATATCGAGTTTTTAAGTATTGCATGTACAATTTATAAGGTTTTAAATTTATTTAAATAAATTTTAATAAACCTTGATATTAATTATTTTTATAATGTTTTATATTATATTTTAGATAAGCCAAATGGACGAAGCTTTAGTACAACATTTTACATTACTCAATAGAACATAAAATGGGTTACCTGTGGTATGCCTCTATTACATACAGTACCGCAAATTCAATCTCATATATTATGGAGGAAATAAATCGATAGGCTTTGTAGGTGTGTGCTACTTTCAAAGAAAATGAATACTTCACTGCAAATATATTTATATACTAATAATAATATATACAAATCCATTCTAGAGGTTTTTTGGAAAAACTACAATAGTAGTAGTTCAATCGATATTATGTTTAATAATTACAAATACATAGTTTAACAACACAGGGTTAGTTTGTAAAATTATATATGTTATTAGATATATTAACTAATCAGATTGTTTCATCATGTCAGTGAAATTAGTAAATATCCAGTTAGCATAGGTATTATTCAAAAACACATGAATTGTCTACACCGCTCCATCCTTCTTATTAGTATTTTATGGTGTTTCACGTTGCCTGGAATAAGTTGCTTACAGCAACAAGTCCGCCAATCGCCTCCAATAGTAATTTTAGTTATTTTCTTTGTACTTTTTATTTACTGCGTGCACAATAAAGTTATACTTCATTTATAAATTATGCAAAGAATTGCCTTTTCTACTTGAGACCTTACGCATCCCGACCACGTGACCCGGGAAGCGATCCCGCGACATGCGATACGTGGGCAGCTCGTAAACCAACGCGCCAGTGTTGCTATCACGATATGCTACTGTGCATTCAGAGGTAATAAACTTCGCACCTACAACACTGTTGCAGAGGTATTTGCTGTGAGGGGATTATTTGAAAAGTTACCTCTGTTAGCCATACACACGTAAATTTTATACTGTTATTTGCTTAAAATAAAATAGCTTAAAAATTAGTAAGTTATTTAGGTACATAAGTTACAGATATGCCTACCCAAAATATTTATTTTATAAAATATGACTGCATGAATAAAAACTATCTATGACCTTTCTCATGGTTCAAATAAAATGTTCAAAAGAAAAAAAAGAGAGTTACTTTTGCATTGTAATATTAGTAAAGTAAAAGTAAGTTAGTAAAGTAATTAGTAAGGATAAGAATAATCTATAAGATGATAAAACTTGGTTGGTAGATAGAGTTTTGTTAGATGTAACTGGGAAAAACCCTTGTAAATGAAGAAACTGTAAAATGTTACATAAAATTATAGACAGTCGAAGAAAATTTATCTTATGGAATAAATATTTTTGTAACATCATTATAGTTAATATCATATGAACAAATATATAGATATATGTATAAATAACAGAACCCATCATATTTTAAGAACTATAAATCTTCCCGAAGTTTTGTTCAATAATAATTATTTTCATATGAACTTCGATCCTTAACGGTCATACATCATCGTTGAGATCGAAACTTTGTTAGATATCCACTAGTCTTATGAGCTTTATTACATTCGTAAGGTGATTACACACTAATGTTATCATGTTATTTAGTTATAAATAATATGTAGATATTAGATAGCAATTTATATTTTTATTAAGACGGAAGGAAGTAGGTGAAAACTTTGTTAGGTATCAGTCTCTCTTGTGACTTGTAAATATGTGACTAATAAAACTCATATTATTACATTCTTAAGATTATTATACGCTTCTTTTGTGTCATCTTGATATTGGTGACATTTAATATGCTATAACGTCCTGTTTACACCAGCTACTTTTGATGTTATATTAAATTTCATCGTAGACTTGAAAAACCTTGCCAAAAGATGTGTTATTTTTGTTTTAAATTGATTAATATATTAAAGAAAATACATTTTAAAATGATTAAACGCGGTGTATTATACATTATTTTGCATTATTATTAATCCTATTAATATACCTATTCTCTATTCTGTTTTGTTAGATGTCAGGGCACGGTCAAATTTGATTGTAGGAAGTTGGTTTAAATGTTCATTGTATTGTAGTTAGTTATTACGTAGGCCTCTATTGGCTCACTACCAAATTACCGATTGAATATGAAATTGTAGCCTGAGATTAATGTGTGGTAGTGAGCTATTTACTAATAATTTCAATACGCAAAATAAATATGTTGCTAGCGTATATGTGGGTAAAACTATTTTATTTATAATATAAAATGTATCATAGTAAAATTGTGCAGGCGTAGGTAAATGAATAGCAAAATAGATATGTAGGTCAATGCCGTTTTGAGCAATGTTGTCATAAAAAATATAACGAGCAGAGTTGAAATTTTAAATTGCTAATTTTGTTTCCGTTTGTATGTGGTATGCCGCGATACATTTAGTTATCAGATAAAATAAGTTAGAACTTCGTTTGTGGTGCAATTTTTTTATTTTTTAATAATCGTAATATTTTTGCGTATATTGTCGTTTAAAAAGTATGACTAATTGAATTGTACGTAATCTTTGCTTCGAATGTGGCAAATGCTTTTTCTGACATTGTAATAGAAGTAACAATTTTTAGCAACGATAACTCAACAATGTTACAAATCCTTTCTTACTGAATATCCTATTCTCAATCATCCTACTAACATTATGAATGCGAAAGTGTGTGTACGTATGTTAATATAGTACACTTTCACACAAAGCTACGGAACGGATTTGAATAAAACTTATACACCAGAACAACACATAGACTAAAATTTATGATATGAGAAGTCGTGGGCTAAAGCTAGTTTTGCCCAACGTAGTCTATACAACAAAGCATTAAAGGCAGACTGTTTCAAAATTCAAACGGTGCCGAAATTGACGTTCGATTCGAAATTGAAATTGACAACAGTATTCTGTTGTTCTGGCGCCGGTGAAACAACACGGCTAAGACATTCCGATACAGTCAATAATTATGTCAAAGTAAAATATTCGCTACCGCTATCAAGTTGTCCTAGCCACAAATTACATACGTCATTTATGCGCTGTTTAAACACCATGTACGTAGTCCCGTTCGTAATAATTGAGTGAAATTGTCGTATATCATGATTGTACGCCGTTTTATTGCTTGTTTTGACTAGATTCCCGCCAGCGGCGTCGCTTGCGAAGGCTAAACAAAATACTCTTTGGATTTTTAAGTTTTTTATTTGTTTTAACAAACCTCTATCTCTTTTTAAATTTAATCATATCCTCGCGAATTTATTTTGTATCCCCGGTTACAGGTATGGCAAGCCGCGGCTTCAAAACCTTTTTTAATAAAATGTAACATATAGGACGATGTTAGTTAGACCTATTTGTTAGTAGTTGTAATTGGTCTATCATATAAAAACGGACAATCAGCCAAACAGAAAAATATTTTCAGAAAATTATTGAATTTTTATTTAAAAAAATATGTACTGTACAGAAATGGTCCGGTTACTGTTTTATTATATGTACCTACAGATTTTATGATAGTGAAGTTGTTAGTGCTTTAGATTGAGTCGTCCATTCGCGTTTAATTAATGTCTGAGCTATTAATAATGCAGGCATTATTAAGATGAAAGGAGATCTGAGATAAATCATTAATGCCACAGCTCACTGGGATGAAGTAGAGATGAATTGAATATCATTTCAATCATGAGTATTGTTCTAGAATTAGCAATATTGTTAGAAGTTATATGCATGCAGCTAAATTTAGATTTTCTGGATATAAAATATCATAAAATGTAGCTTATTGACCAAGCGAAACGAGATCTCAGAGTCAAGATGGCCGGGTGATTATATGTTTGTATGTAAGGAGGTTAA
>LQNK01000115.1:449174-460530 GCA_001586405.1 Phoebis sennae
GGAGGTCCATTTTAATCAATTTAATCTATCGGTCTTGAATCAATTATATAACTAATCAGGTACTTTATTACATCAGTTAAATAGTGCCTTCGAACATAAAAGACGTTGGGATAGCATGGCTATTCATTATATATGAAAATTTAGAGTTTGAAATTTTATTGTTCAATGCTATTTTTATGCGTACACTTCTATTGTGTAAGTGATCCAATATGTTTAGGATGTGTTAATGCCTTGCGATCATTAGAGAGTAGCTCAATGATTTAAATATTTGTCCGAAAATTTTGGAACCTTTAAAAATTCGTTAAAGATTCTTTCGAGCATCGTAGTAAGGTC
Source organism: Phoebis sennae (assembly GCA_001586405.1). Lineage (NCBI taxonomy): Eukaryota > Metazoa > Arthropoda > Insecta > Lepidoptera > Pieridae > Phoebis > Phoebis sennae. The sequence goes on from LQNK01000115.1 coordinate 449,508, forward strand.
AGAGTCTTGTGTGAATTATCAAGGTACGGTGGATTGTTGTGCAAAAGTTTCTAATAAAATAAAGAAAAAAATGTCTATAATTTCGTGGCCAATTTTACACGAGACATAGGTTTCGCATTTTACCATTATTTATTTATGGAATCTGAATGTTTTACGCCAATTTATGCCCTTTATTTATTAAAACTACATAAACATACAAGTAATTTTGTCTCGTAAAGCTGTTAGACGAAAATATATCACCATTTCAAGTATGTGCTCAGAACTGGTCACGAAATTTAAATAAATACCTCTGAAGTGCCGGCAGCGTCTTCAGATTTCAATTCACGCCACTTATGACTAGCTATTATTTCCCACTCGGGTAACGAATCACTCTCGTGGGTAATCTATTCCTCTTGCAGTGCAATATGAAGGTAAATTTTAAATAAATGCTGATTTACAGTTAGGTTTGTATTAGGAATAAACTATGTATTACTAAATACATTTAATAAGTTCGTTTTGAAAAAAATGAACTAATATTATAAATGCGAAAGTTTTTGAGGATGGATGCAATGTGTAACTCTTTCACGCAAATACTACTGAATCGATTGCTATGAAAATCGGTAAGAATTCAGAATAACACATCCCGGAATTCCTACGGGATCAGAAGTTATATATGCAATTTGAAACATGTCGATATAATATTTAGTTTTGACCTACTTCATTATTCGCATGTTAATTTTTTACCAATTACATCGTTAGCGTTTTAATTAGGAATGAAATAAGAAAATAAATTAATGTACCTAATAAATTCATAGGAAATTCTTTACAATGTTCTCCAGCTCTGATAAATTGGCGCGCATTGTTAGCACATCATACATCGATGATATCGTTAGTAATTATCTGATGGCAATCTGATAAAGTGCTTCGACGTATGCTGTAGATAATTTCCGAACGAAGGAGTTTAATCTTTCTAATCCATCAGGCTTCAGAACAAATCGTGATGATATTAGATTTAAAATTATAAGAGAAAATTGTTTTTGCTTTAGGTATATTGTTTTTTATCTTCCCTTAAATGTATTGTTTAGGACACTCATGATCATAAAATTAAAACATATATGTTAAGTTAATTGTTATATATGAGGGGATAAGGAGAGGATTAACGATGGAAGGTTGCGAGAGGAGTAGAACAGGATGAGAAAGGAATGGAATGAGAATACAGGTCTCCGGGCACACCGTCACCAGACGAATCACAGTGCAATACTGCTTCACGCTGATCTTCTGCTGGGGGATTGTAATTTCAATGGTGCAAGCTTGGCCCAGTCGTACAATGCTCGGTTCCCACACTTAGAACGATTCACGATTTACGATTTAAATCAATTTCGCATTAAGATAGGCAATCAACCGGATTAGGTGATAGGATACCTTTTATTGAACTATATACCCCGAAGTTATAGCGGGGCTGCGGACGGATATAGTGGTTTCTCTAATTTAATTATAGTCTTGATCTGATAAAAAAATAATTATATTTGTTTTAAACAACAAGCAATAACTCAAATCACACAACTCTAAAACAGATGTGGTTAAAGTGGCTCTGTTAACAATAAACTTTCGTTACTCTCAGTTGTATTTATCGTAGTTAAAGTTAACCCCCTGTTGTTCCTAACTTAAGTTTAACAGAATCTAATTTTAGTTACATATAAACTTGGCTGTTAAATTTGCTTACGATACTCGGGCTTGGAGAAATATCGACTTGGTTCAGTAGTAGAATTTAGTTTAATATTTAATTTTAGTCATATATATGACCTGGGAATTGGAATGGAATTGTTGGAATTGCTATGGTCAGAATGTGGGGCCTTGGTTCAGTAATTTTTTTTGAACCTGTTCGATTCACAAACTCTTAGTTATAAATCTAAAATATTTGATTCCTATAATCGTTTCCCAAACAAAATGCGTAATTTACTGCAAAATTCGTACACTAAAGAAATACATAATTGGCACTTGAGACATTGCTTTTACTTCATCTCTGAATTTTTGGAGATCAAATAATTTTTATGATGAATTTTAATATAATAGTTGTTATTTCCTTAACATATGATTAATATAAATTGCCATAAATTTATATATATGTATGTTTGTATTTAGCAATAACTGCATATATTTCTTGTTTCTTGTATTAGTATATAATTTAAGTAACATATGACCTCAGTTATTGAATTTGCTATCGCGATAGTTGTCAGGATGGAAAACATCTATTCATGTTCCAATTGGATGATTTAAATCTGTATTCATGCGGAATGAGTTGAGATTGTGGGATATCTTTAATAAAGGATATACAAATGCGTTTTACATAAAGGTTTTATTTAGTTTGTTTATAATAACATTCCTTGTATTATAAGTATTCAATTGGTTTATTTTAAAATGATTTTAAAGTTAATAAGGCATGCCAATTAGGGATTGCAGTACCGGTACTGAAACGGCCATCTCCAGTACCGGTACCAGACCTAAGCCAGTACCGGTAATTCCCGGGAATTTCGGGACTTTCGGTACTGAGTACAAATTTTACAGAATATCAAAATGAAAGGCAATAATTCAATAATAGTTAGCACGGTATATACTTACTACCTTTATATTCGCTATAGGCCGACAGAAAGGCAAACAAAACCTCTTATTTTTTCCCGGTGTGTTTCAATGCTGGCCAAAGACTTTCTTAAACCTTTCCACTTATCATGATTTTGAGGGAAGTATCGTTTACCGATACCGATATACGATTACTCGCTGCTCATCTTTGGGAGAAAAATCGTACGACGCATTTTTGTACCTGTGCTGGAGAATGGGAGATGGCGAATACGCTACAACCACGAGCTATACAAGCCGAGCCGAACATCGCAAAGATCACTAGACTCGGACGACTTGCCTGGACATGAAATGTTGTGAGGATGGACGACGTTGGTATCCCAGCGTCTACTAGATGGAAAACAAGGCGGATGTGGAAACCGAGATAGACCAAAACTGGATGGACGATATACAAAATGACACCATAGTGATCAGTGTAAGAGAATGGAGGCAGTAAGCTAATAATCACTCGAACTGGAGAATGTTAGTTGACCAGGCGAAGGCCCACCCGCGGCTGTAAAGATTTAGATGAAGATGATCTCTTTGGTCTGCATGACAAATTGAAATTGCGTCCGGCCTGCGACAAACGTGGCCTGCACGTGGCAATCTTTTGAGTTACATCGACAATTTTAGTTCTCTTGAGTAGCCCGATGGAAACGATCTGAGACACGAAAAAGTGAAAAGAAGTGAATAAATGCTCTTTTGTTTTATAGTCTATCCCACCGACATCGGTCATGGGGGCTAACCTCAACAGAGACTAGCCGAGAATATTATTATATTGCAAAGTATGTGCGCAAAACGGCACTTTCTATATTACTCTCATTGCCGGATGGGACAGCAAACTGGCAAGACCGCAGGCAGATCAAGCGCTGGACCGACGGTTTTACGTGCTTTCCGAGGCACGGGCGTATTCCAACACCGTCAATTTCAAGACTGCTGCTGCAAAAGTGCTGCGTCTAAGATTTTATTGCTAGAAAGGTCTCAATGACGTTTTAAAAATTACGTCGATAAGATCGAATGAGGCTTTAATTATTTAATGGCATTCTTAAACGAATATAGATATAACCAGCAGATGAAAATATCCGTTTTAGCCCGAAACTAGTAGGAGAAAATAACCCATCTTTACAATCATTGACCAACGCCTTAGGTGACTGGTTCAGGAATTGGGAGCTAACTGTCAATCAAGACAAGGGCCGCCGTGCTCTTCCAGCGTGAACAGGTAGACAACCCTAGAGCCCATTCTTACCTCAGAATCACTGAGGAAATCAAACTGTATGATTAACCCATTCCATACCAACGTCCAACCAAATACCCAGAAGTCACCCATGATGCCGGAATGACCCTAGGTCCCCACATTTCCTAAGAAACCTAGCTTTGTTATGAGCCGCCTCTATGCAATCTTCAACAAGCATGGTAAGCTGTTTCTCAGAAATAAGCTGACGCTTTACAAAGCTTGCATTCGCCCCATCCTAACTTACGTAAGTCTAGCATTCGCTAACTACCATCCCGCCCAGATCCACAAACTTCAGGTGCTCCAGCATCGGTTCATACGGTCGGGCCTTCATGCGACAGCCCAAGCCGAGTTTCGTGATCCCATTCAAAGGGGAACGCCCTTGGGCATATCGCTAGCCTAGGCAAACCGCAGGCAAGCCTGTGACGTCCGCGTTAAACAGTAGAAGCCCTTCTAGCTAACTGTGAGAATCACATCACAAAAAAAATAACCCTTCTTGCCTCTATTTACAAAAGTTTGTAGATAGAGGCAAGAAGGGTTATATTTTAAAAAAGTGTGTAAAATGAAATTGAACAAATCACTTCCAACTGATGTCGGATATTAATGACACAAGACATATTGTACATAAGACAATGTTCATACAATGTGCGCTTGAGAAACGCACTCGTAGATCCAATCTGACATGACGTTCACTAAAGATGCCACCCTGTCATGGTGATTTTTGTATTATAAAGTATTTAAAATGGACAGTAACTCAATATAATTATACTAATAGTGTATAATTAAAAAACTAATATTTCATATATATTCATGCGACAACGTGATTAAATAACGTATTTATGTTATTTTTAAACAGTACCGAAAGTACCGAAATTCCCGGGACTTTGAGAGCCAGTACCGGTACTGGACCAAAGCTCTCAGTACCGGGAATTCCCGGGAAATCGAGTACCGGGAATTCCCGGGAGCAATCCCTAGTAGCAATACAACGTGTATAATTCGTAAATATTTTATAATCAAGTATTTGCATACATATTAAGTACAAATTACTAATTTGTAGATTACATCATGCTTATCTGGTGAGAGGTTAATGTATAAAGTAATGCTATAAAATAATAATCATAATACTAAGTAGATCAATGTTAGAGATAAAACATCTCGACAAGATTAATTAAGAGATGGTACATATTCTATACACACACATTTATGATCTATACGCCACCCCCGGTTTCGGTCGTGTAACTCTGATCCCGTAGGAATTCCGGGATAAAAAGCCTAAGTGTTAAGTATTCTGTATCCTTACCTATATACCAAGTTTCATCCAAATCCGTCCAGTAGTTCTCGTTTCTCGTAAATTAGTAACAAACATGCATCCATTTGCTCGCTTTTATAAAACAAGTTTTATTTTTTATTAACTCTGCTTTACTTTCCAGCCTGGGTTCTGGGTTCTACAACAGTTCCATGTCGGGGTATAATAGGAGTGGTTTTAGCTCCCCTAATAATAATTATTTTATTACTATTCTTGACTAGTAGCTATCAATAACTATTTAACACCTCTAATTAGGATTAAATTATTTATGTTTTTCAATAATTCATTTTCTTATTATCTGCATGATTCGTCACTTTGTGTACCAATATAAGTTTATCTCAAATAATATCAGAAAAGTTTGTTTCTTTAAACGCGCGAATCTCCAAAACTAACAAATGGATTTGAAAAATTATTTCTGATTAATCCCACTGTAATATTATACATGCAAAAGTTTCTAAGTATGTGAGTGTGTATTTGTTACTCTTTCACGCAAAATCTGCTGAAACGATTATGATGAAAGTGTGGTTAGGGATGTGACATGTGAATAATATATAGGCTACTTATAATCCCATAATTGCCACGGGATCAGAAGCTAGGTGGGTGAAAACGTGGTGCACGGTTAGTGTTATATAAAGGTTACGCTATCCGTTTTTAAAAATTAAAGATACCAAAATATTCAAAATGAGTGACGTTGTCAAAATAAGACTGCCTTAACCACTGAAGGTTAACGCGTCAACCGTTACAACCGAGAGGTCCGGAGTTTACTTTAATTGTGAAAATAATATAGTGGTTACCAAAAATTTGTACATTAATATTACAAATAATGTCACGAAAAGGCTTATATTTCATTGATTCTAAACTATTGTAATTAATGAAACTATGTCAATAATTAATTCCAAATCGCAAAAAGCATTTAGGTGAGTATATTTTTTTAATTTGTACTTATTCATGGAAGTATTACACGAGTAACGATTGTTAACAACGTAACAGAAAATGTGTGCATTTCGTTAATCCTAAGAAGGTGAATTTGCATTTCCTTTATTTATCACTTAGTACTTACTTATATAATTTTACGATAAGATATTTTGTGATAAGATGCATATTCTCTGCTGTTAGTAATATTTCTTTATGGCAATTTTTAACTTCAAAACATAGGAGGAGGTTGATCATTCGACCCTATTTTTTTATGTTGTGTTACCGCATGTCTCCGGCATTTTTGGGCCGATTTGGAAAATTCTTTTAGCATTCGAAAGAGCAGTGTTAGTGAGGTCCCACAGAATCTAAGCATACATGTGGAAGATATTCCAAGTAACCCCTCGAAAATCAACACTATAAGGTCTGGGGTTATGGTTAATGAAAACATATATACCTACCCATTAAACTCTAACTCTAAGACTGAATTGTTACTAGCTCTGATGTGATAAAGAGTTCTAAGACCCTTCACAAGAACCGACTTCCTCACACTAAAATGTAGATAATAACTTTTATTTTATTTTAGATGAAATGTATACAAAGTTTTTAATTTAGCAAGATTTTGCACCGATTGAAATTCCTTAGTTAGCAACTTTTTTACATTTATATATTTACAGCGAATCTCAGTGTTCTGACAACCGGAATGAGTGTCGGGTGGCCGTCACCAATGTTGGTGAAACTGACCAGTGAGCTGGAGACACCACTATCCAGGGTTCCCACAGAAGTTGATGTGTCCTGGATCGTGTCTTTAGGCTATCTGCTATCTATTATATGTGAGTACAGTAGGAGTTAAAATAATATAATATTAATACTAGAATAATAATATTGAGTAAAGGAAAATGTATGTAATATAATATAGCTTTAAAGATCTTTATTTCTTATTTACGACATAAGTCATTTACATAAGAAAAAAACTATTTACATACTACATTATATATTCGTTAGTCGTCAAATACATGTTTAATGCACCCATTTAGTGTATTGGTTCCAAAAGATTGTCATTAGTTGTGACATATTGTTTTAGTTGTCTTTTGAATACACTACACGAGTTTACATTCCTTATGTAAGCCACCTAACAAGATTTTGCACTGTAAGCTAACCTAACAAGATCATGCACCAACTTCGAATAGATTTAAAAAAAATGTACTTTATCAAGCCTTTTTTTGGAAATTTGCCCCAGCCCTTTAATAGAAGTCATGAAATTCTGTAAAGATACTAACCAAAATTTAATCCATTAAAGTAGGTATGTTCAGACTCTACTTATCTGAATCATGCAAATAATTTATATACAATGCATTTATATGAGTTAATTATTCTCAAAGATAATCTTAATACCTTACAAAAACTCATATATAAGACAATTAAATCCTTAAAGCGAATGTTAATATTTATATTGCATTTATCAATGCAGAATATCTCTGTAGATTGCTTTAGATAATGAACGCTAGATAAATAACGATTAAATGTATGCACGTTTTGGCAAACATCTGGATCACTTCTGGTGAACGTGGGTAGTAATCTTACGACCTTGGATTATTGAGTTCAAATTGAAAAATAGCTACAAATTTTAGCAAATCTTGTTTCATTTCTCTAATTATCAATCCCTTTTAATCTGGACAAAACATCTGGATTACTTCCGGTAAACGTGGCTAGTCATCTTACGACCTTGGATAATTAAGTTCAAATTGAAAAATAGCTACAAATTTTAGCAAATCTTGTTTCATTTCTCTAATTATCAATCCCTTTTAATCTGGATAAAACATCTGGATCACTTCTGGTGAACGTGGAATCTTACGACCTTGGAGTATTGAATTCAAATTGAAAAATAGCTATAATTTTCAGTAAACTTTTTCATTTCTCTAATTAACAATCCCTTCTAATCTGGACATCACATCTGGATCACTCCTGGTGAACATTGGTTTTCTTATAATTAAAAAACAGCTATAATTTTCAGCAAACTTCCTGGGAGGTGTATGCCTGGACTTATTGGGGCGGAAACCATGCATAATCGCCTGCTCAGTGCCCAAGCTCGGCATGGCAGTACTGCTGATATTCAGCACAGAAGTCTGGATGGTCCTGCTGGCCAGGACTGTAATGGTCATGACTGACAGTTTCGTGTTGGTCGTCATACCTGTTTATGTAACTGAAATTGCCAGTGTAAGTACAATTTCAGCAATTATTTTCGATACATTTTCTAGAGAATGCATAAAATTTCTACATCAAGAGCCATTCATTACTAGCTGTTGCGCGCGGCTTCACTCCCATGCCATAATAGTATATTCCCTATGTTTATCAGGGATAATGTATTATTCCATAGGTAAATGGACTTTTGAAATCGGTCTTGTAGCTTCGTTGCCTATTTAATAATATCTCCCGTTCCCGTAAAATTTTTGGGATAAAAGCTATGCTGTCCTCAATCAACTTTCACACAATATCTGTACCCATCCGAATCGGTCCAGTAGTTTCGGAACCTATTCATTTCAAAAAAACAAACAAAACATCAAATTTTCCACTTTATAACATAAGTATGAATACCATTTTAGATAAAAGAAAAACCATTACCAATTTTAAGGCGTTTTGCACAAAGATTAGAGAATAAAAGGCAGAGGGAGTGTGGCCGAAGACTCGAGTGACGCCGAAAAGGAAATACAAATTTCAAAAGCAAATACAAAAATGTATGTCTAGTTTGACACAACACGTCACGAAGGCTTCGTAATTTTCAAATTTCACTCACACAGATGCGTACACGTGCATACGTGTAGTTAGCGTCACTCGAGTCTTCGGAACACTTCATCTGCCTTTATTCTCTAATCTGTGGTTTTGCAGAAAGAACTTAGAGGCTCTTTGGGATCGGCGACAGCGGTATTCTCGGCAGTCGGAATCCTGATAACATTGTCTGTGGGACCGTTCGTGTCATATCATACATACAGCTATATAATCTGTAGTGCTATAGCTGTCACTACTTTACCGCTCTTTTTTCTGCCAGAGACGCCGTATTATCAAATTTCTCAAGGTGAATATTCTGTACCCATTCATAAACACCTGTTAAGACATTTAGAGATTGATTTAACACCTGTTTAGTAAAACATTATCTTATAATTTATACATGTGTCTTTCAATGGTCTAAGCTTGTCGTGTATTTTATTTTAGACGGTAGAAGGCTCTATCACTAAACAACCTCTTGTAGTAACTTTTTTAAGAAAATTGTTGAACAGTTTTTTAACTTTTTTGTAGTAAGACCGCAAATCTTTTTGTTTAAATTTAACTTATTACGCCGTGCTAAATTGCTTTTTTTGAAGTCAGAAACAGGACTGCAATAATTAACTTACAAATAATGTTTTAGGAAAAACCGATTCAGCACTAAAAACTATGATGTCGATCAGACATTCCGAAGCCGAGGCTAAAGCCGAGCTGGACGAGTTCAGAAAATCAGTCGAAGAACATGTAGAAATTGACAAACTTGCGCTTTTTAAAGATAAAACGTTTGTGAAATCGATTCTTCTTAGTGCGCTTTTATGTGGGGCCTCTCAAATGATCGGATACAACGCTGTCAACTTCTACTTGCAAACGATTCTAATCTCTACGAATACTAATGTAAAGCCTGAAATCGCATCTGTGATAGTAAGCGTGATACAAGTGATTTCAACCTTTTGTGTGACATTCTTGACGTCAATATTCAGAAGGAAACACTTACTGTTTTTTTCACTAACAGGAATTTTACTGGGAATGGTAAGTTCTACATAAGATTGTTTTGGGTTATCTCTTTGACTTAGCAAAAGTAAAAGATTAATCACTTCGTCATCATCATCTTTCACATAATCTTTTTTATAAACTCCACGTACAGCCTTGGCATATTCATCGCTTCCATTCCATACAGCAATTACACTAAAGTTCTAGCCACAAAATAGATGCGTACAGATATCAAACTCCTTACAAATAGCGCTCATACCACACACACACACACACACACACACAGTTCACATATACCTGGGACCACATGGGACCACTCTGAGTGTGAACGTCATCTGGTTGACTGTGCGTGGAATGTGCGTAACTGAAATAGTACATACACAAGTTTAACTTCCTTATCCATTTTGTCCTTTAGCAACATCTTGACAAGCTTGTGCATTTCCACATTGTTTGTTTTAACATTTCTACCAATAATTATTTTTCTTTTCAGCTGGGTCTAGGTACGTTTTTCCAAGTAATGGATTCGGACAACAAAGTCACAGGGTTTATGAACTACCTACCGATTATTTCAATTATTTTAGTCGTTTGTTGCTATAACAGTGGTAAGTTCAAATTTTTTCGTTTTTTTAGAAGAACGAATTTTTTTTTAGGAAACGGTAGGGAAACTTTAAAATCAGTATATTACCTATTCGCCGAACATAAATTTTAATAAAGTAATATCACAGTAAGGCCGACCTCACACATGCTGAATGTCTGTCTGAATTCAGGATCTGATTTCAGATCCTTACAGGTCAATCTAAGAAATTCAGAATCTAAAAAATCAGGATGTGTGAGGAGCAAGCCGATATTGTAAAACTGGTCTTTCTTTATTATGAATCTTAATTCAGATTCTTAAAATTCAGCATATGTGTGGCCTGCCTAAGATTATAAGTGTCAACTATAAGAAAATTCCCTCATCTGACATCTACTAGCGAAGTTTCACTTTTATCACGTGCGGTCTTTTATCACAGTATTCCCTCAAGGGCTCAAGCTAATCTGTGTTAAGTGAAGTTTTTGATGAAAAGAAAACCATACTCACATTTTAATGCTTCTTATTCTTTTCCTTTTCAGGTTTCGGAGCTTTAATGTTTCCAATGACGGCTGAGTTATTCGAAGGACCAACCCGCGCGTTCGGTTTCAATTTTGGTCTGGGATTTGGTCTCTTTGCAGTATTCCTGTCCACAAAATTCTTT
>LQNK01001073.1:0-10203 GCA_001586405.1 Phoebis sennae
GTGTTGTGGTTGACTAGTCTCTTCCATAGTAACAAAACTAACAATTTTTAATTATTTTTTTTATTAAAAAACCCCGAGGAATAAAAAGAATTGATATAAATTACGTTTAAACTTTATCCCTTCAACTTAAATATTAGTTTAATTAAATTGTAGTATTGGTATTGAGAATCTTGTAAAGGTACTATACGGAATACAGTATGTCCAAACGTGCGTGTTTACTTAAATAGTCCCGGAGCTGTCACGACACTTCCTCCCTTTCTATTTTTAGGAAGGAAGGAAGGAAGTACTTATTACTGGATATTAGCTGTCGTTTGCTGCTACATAAAACTATAGTTCTTTGGCTTTTTCTAGGTGGATTTTTTTCAAGTGAACTCTCGAAATCCGGAACTATGCGAAATATTGAAAAATACCAAAAGGAATCTCGGCCAGAAATATCTGCAATTTTTTAAATCTATCTAACATATCGATTGAAACAATAAAACATCTTTCATTTCAACAATCGATTGTGTTTTTAGTTTGAATTAAAAAAATAGTAATATGGCATTAAAATTTTAGACATTACCTAAACATAACGTCATCTAGTCCAAAACTAAGCAAAGCTTGTATGACTAACTAGATAACTGATAGACATACTCAAATAGTGTATTACAGATAAATTAACACCCAGACAGTAGAAAATTAAGAATCTTCATTACATCATAATTTTCTACTCGTGTGGATCGAACGCGTCTAAATGCTAATGATACAAATAATTTGAGTTAAGTAAAATATTAGAAACTAGCTGCGCCCCAGGGCTTCGCCCCCGAGGGAATGTCTGATATATAGCCTAAAGCCTTCCTCGATAAATGGTCTAATCAACACAAAAATAATTTTTCAAATCGAATCAGTAGTTTCTGAGATTAGCGCGTTCAAACAAACAAGCAAACAAACAAACAAACTCTTCAGCTTTATAATATTAGTATAGATTGTCCCTTTGTAGTATGTTCTGAATATCCGGACTATATTTTATTGCATTCCCACACACTTCAACTTCTAATTGGTTACGACATGGTATTAGTAAAGTTTTGTAATAAAGTCGATGTGGTTGTTAGCCGATATGTATCAATATTGAATGCGTACCAACAAACCATGATATTGAAATTACTTGTAAACTTGTGGATCTTATGACATTAATTGGATAAATTTATGCTTTAGTCATGTTATAAAAAAATATAGAAAGTTGAAATGAAAATGAAAAGTTTTTTCAATATGAGTGTGAAATAAATCTGAAGATATTTTATAATTAAACAGCTGTGTAGGGTGAAATAGCTAAGAAATTATTTGAGTCGAGTCTATAATTTATTTTAATCCAATTTCTTGAGCATTTTTTAAATAACTTCTTTCTTATACAGAATATTTTTTTCCTTCAAAATATCATATGAGGACATAATATGCGAATAGGTTTTCTCTTATTTTAAAAATAAGCTTAATAGGTAAGTCATGGTAAATAACTGACCGAGCGAAACGAGGTCTGAGTTTGAGATGGCCCAGCGAGTATATAGACAAAAAACTCTTGATTTCAAATTTGAGCGCAATTAGTAGGGGGTCACATAGATGGGGGGGTCATCAAATATGCGAGTTATGAAACATCTTGATTTATAAATTACAGCGCGAGGTCTAGCTTGGGACGAGCCTCTATTTAATAAAAACCAACATTTATTTTCCTATCTTCCTTCTAACTACCTTCCGGATTTGAAACTACAAGAAAAGTGTTATGCATTGAACAGAAATTGTAAAGTATGATTGATTTATAGACATTTGTAATTCAATGTAAGCGGAACGGTCCAAACGATGAACGGAAGGCAACAACGGTTTGTAATAAATATTGAATTATTCATACAGATTTTAACGCTTTACATTTGAATATCCACAAAGATTTGTTCTGTGTGGTTTTGCATGTAATTGGGCTAGTATATTAAACATAGGAATATTGTTAGTTATATGATAAAATTGTGTTCTTTTAAGATTTGTTACTTTTATATTTTTAATATTTTTTTTCTTAGTAAATGACTTCCCTACATTCGCAGTTTATCTTATAGTCGTATGAAAAATAAAATACAATCAATGAAGGATACATACCCTCTGGCATTTTGTAACACTGCATCATTTTATACACCATTTTGCATAATATTATATCTATATCTTTGTAGAAAGATTCTTTGAAACCCCAGGTATGACATAGGATAATTTTTATCCCGAAAATCCTACGGGAACGGGATATATACCACGGAGAGATGTGAAACCACGGAGCTCAGCTAGTAATGTATAATATCACTTCATACGATATACTATGTAGTTCAGAAGAGCTTTGCTTGATTCTAATTATTTTTTTTCAACATTGCTTAGTTGATTGCACTTTTACGATATAAGCATACGCGGCAAATTCGATTACGCTTACCAAAAAGATTAGCTGGTATAATGAAAATTCGGTCTTCGTTAATATAGAGTAAATTGAATATAGGAAACGTTTGCAGTAATTGATATTCACAAGGCGAGCGCAAACCGCGCCGGCTCGTTCATACGGAAAACAGTTGTTAGCAGAAACAAAACTTTTTGTATCCTTAATTTGTTACGTTTTAGGGTTCTGTAGCCGAATGGCGGACGCAACCCTTATAAATCCGTCATGCCTGTCTGTACGTCCGTATGTCACACCTAATTTTCTCTACCTAGATGTATTTTGTTATTCGCTTTACGATTTTTATAGAAAAATATAAAAAAATTTAAGAATTTGAAATTAGAGTGCTCCCCATACATGGAATTAAAACTAAAAATTGTGTTTTTTCATCAAACCTATACGTTTGAGATATCTATAGATAGATCTATAAAAATGGGATAGAGACTGTTGACTTTCGAAATGCTAAATGTGTGCCCTCTAACTATCAAGAGGAAAAATCTTAAAAAAGACATGTTATAGATCTTAAAAGTAACTTTCAACCAATATTGGTTTGATTGAGATATAGCCAGCAGTTTTTAAAATATAGCATTATAGTTATAACTTTCATATGATTATAATGCTATATTTTAACTTCTGGCATAGTAACTTTTAACCACACAGCCAAAAGCCAAGAGTTTTTAAAATATAGCATTATAATTATAACTTTGTTATGAAAAACAAAGTTATTTTTTGTTTGCGAAAAAAAGTTGGTATCTACGGAATTCTTTACGTGCGAGTCTGACTCGCACTTGGCCACTTTTTTGTTCTTTATTATTTGGTGTTCTAACTTTGTATAGTATTCCTTTGTAACCCCAGGCAATGTTTTAATATGAAATATTGCGGATAATCAAATAAAAGTATATTTGAGAAACCAAAATATTTTCTGAGAATATTTATTGACATAATATGAATTGACATAATATCCAATATGAATATTAAGGAGAACTAAATTGCTTAACAAAATAAAGATTCGTAACGGATTTATACCATTATTTTTATTTTTTCATGTTGCAGCGTTTCGTGTTTTATCTAAATTCACTAGCACCGATTAACTGCTAAAGGTACTAAGAAATGGCATTTCATTCTTCGAAAAAAGTCTAGCTTAGTATTTTTACCGAATATGAAGTATTAATATAAGAATTTATTTAAAATATTTTAAAATAAATTCTTCCTACTAAAATTATAAATGTGAATGTTTGAATGTTTTTAAATCAATCACTCTGCAAAAGCCATTCAGATTTTAATGAAATTTACTATACCGATAGGTTAGTAGCTTGATTAGGGCGTAGAATACTTTTAATTATTCTAAAGACCCCGAATTAAAAACTAGCAAAGTAGTGGGCAAAGGCTGTGGGAAGATAAATATATTACAGCTGAAATAAAAATAGTATATATCTTTATTATAAAAAGTAGAGTTTATATTTCTGACCTTTCTCGTTTATTACAAATTATAAGCCTTTCGCTAATCTGGTTTGAAGGACCCCTTCATAATCCTTTTATTAGTTGTTAGCTTGTTGGTAATTTGGCACCCGTGTTTGAGAGTTAATCCTTAAAAAAATACCACATCTAGTGTTCTGGTTTTTATAATAAACTGTAGTCTGATCATGGACGTTAAAATGTATCATAAAAGGAACTAAGGAAATAAATAACTTGAGAACGTTATGAACTAAAATGCAAATCTTATGATATGATATATCTTTTTCATATTTTGTAGGTCTTTATTCCGATTCTATTCCTCTTTCATCCTGTCCTACTCCTGTCCCAACTGCGTATCATTAATCCTCCTTTAAATTGCACACACTTTTAAATTGCAGATGTTCGTCGGCTGCGGTCAGTCACTTAACATCAGGTGAACCGCATGCCACGCTTGCCTATAATATAAAAATAAAACAACCCTTGTATTACTTATTTTTAACATAGAAAAGTAAATTTTGATGAAAGTCAATTAACATTAATCGACGACTGGTCGAAGTTCGTGACCTAAATTTTTACTCCCGAGAAAATGGTCTATGCTTTTTCAAATACATTTCGTGTTTCCACTTCCACTTGGCTTAATTTATTGATGCTACGGAAGCTTTAAATATACACATACGAGTATAAGCAGAAAGGTATTTAGAACCTCATCACTCCACGTTTCATTTTCCTTATGTAAAAACTTATAAGAAATGGGATGCTAATCTTTAAATACATTCATCCTATGAGATAAGCTAGAATATTGTGTGCTTACATTTCCTCAGAAACTCGGCATTAGTAGAGACTTAAAGACATGAATATATTTTTTTTTATTTAAAATCATTAGATTAATACGTGAAGCAACAACTTTGTACTCCATTTTATTCTAATATGTAGCAAAGGGAGTAATATTTCAGGAGCTAATTTTCCAGGTGGGGACAAAAAAAAATTATTGAGATTTTTCTATAAAAAACTATCAATAGCAGCCCTAGCATAAGTCTGGTAGGGGGCTGTGTTGAAACACCCCTGTGCTTATGAGAGCAAGGAAAACCGTCAGACCAGCGCCTGATCTCTCACCGGTCGTGTCGATCTGCCGGCCTCGTCGGATTATGAGTTTTTTTTTGTTATAGTGAGTTTTTTTATGTAAGAGTGAAGGAATAGAGAGTGCTTATGCACTATGATATCTCCTACGTACCTTGATGATCTCTGTTGAGATTGGGCACCATGACTGCTATCGGTCTGGAAGGCATTTTTAAAATACAACGTCGATTTAATTAAAGCTCAGAACTATTAACAAAGTATTGTTGCGTAAGAAATTAATGAAAACCCTTGTAACTCAATTTTCAGTCGGACCGGAATACGAATGACGAACGTACAATGACTCGACAAGCTCAATTGATTACCCAATGCGGATTTACAGATAATGGAAATTAAATACTGACCGAATAATCAATTATTGCAATCGCTTTTTACATTTGTGTGGTATTTAGCCGAACACTTAATTGTGTTTTGGTTGATTCATTTTGCTGAAAGTTATGCAAAAATTTAAAAAAACAAGTGAATAGGCCTTCTAGGCAGACATGAATACCATCTTCGACCGCACCACCACTTTTCACCTATTCTACCTAAAAAAAGGCAAAAAAATATTTTTTCATTTACATATCTCTTTAATTGTGGGTGCAAGAGATACAGATTAATAATGTTAAAAAAAGTAATTTAAGCTTTATTTAATTTATTTGTATGTGTATAGCCCGTGTGGCGACGGGTTAGAATACGTGTGTCGCTACCCCATTTTTACCCAAAGGTGTCGTAAGTGTCGCCTCTTACGGTACCCTTGGGTAAAAAAGGTAATTCTGCTGCATAACGTCTTCAGCAATAAAAGTTTGAGAACCACGATCGAGTCAAGCTCGCACCGGTGTTATTATCCAGCAGAATACCGGAGGACAGTAATTCCATCCCATCTTATTTTACTCCCCTCCCAATTTTCCATCATTAATCCTTATACCCTCCCTTTCATTCAAGCCGGCATGGTTGCGGTAACGGTCAGCAGCTTAGCATCTGGTGAACCGCTTGCCTGCTGTAACGTAAAAAGAATAGTATGTATTACATTTTAGACATTTTTCATTAATGTAAAAACTTTTGTAGTCGTTTGTTCAAAAGACCCTTGTATTATCTATATTTTGTCTGTTTAATAATTTCTGCAATATATATAACTATCTATCAACATGTGGGGTTAAATTATATTAAGTAGCGCCACTATGCTTAGCGTTTGTGGACTATGAGAAGGCTTTTGATTCGGTGGAAACCTGAGCTGTGCTTCAGGCCCTCCAGCGTTGCCGAATAGACTTCAGGTACATTGAGGTATTGAGAAGATTATACGATAAGGCCAATATGTCAGTTCGATTCCAAGATCAGTATTCAAAACCAATCCGAATACAAAAAGGTGTACGGCAGGGCGATGTTATATCTCCCAAACTCTTCACCGCAACACTGGAGGATATCTTCAAGCTTCTCGAATGGAACGGAACTGGCATTAACATCAACGGCAGATATCTCTCACACCTTAGATTTGCCGACGACATAGTTTTAATGGCAGAATCCCTGGAGAGCCTGAACTCTATGCTTGAAGACCTCCATAGAGTTTCCCGACAAGTAGGTCTTTCGATGAATATGGATAAAACAAAAATAATGTTCAATGTCCATGTCAAACCGAAAACGGTCACAGTGGGAGGCTCTAATCTCGAAGTTGTCGACAGCTATATATACCTGGGACAAACGATCCAATTGGGTAAGTCAAACTTCGAGAAGGAGGTAACCCGCCGAATTCAACTCGGATGGGCCGCGTTCGGGAAGCTGCGCACAATCTTCTCGTCGGATATCCCGCAATGCTTGAAAACAAAAGTATACAACCAGTGTGTTTTGCCAGTGATAACTTATGGCGCAGAAACATGTTCGTTCACTAAAGGACTGATGAGGAAGCTCAGAGTGACCCAGCGGGCAATGGAAAGAGCTATGCTTGGAGTTTCTCTGCGTGATAAGATCCGGAACCAGGAAATCCGCAAGAGAACTCAAGTCACTGACATAGCTCAAAGAGTCTCAAGACTGAAATGGCAGTGGGCAGGCCATATAGCCCGGAGAACAGATGACCGCTGGGGCATCCAAGTCTTGGAGTGGCGACCTCGGACAGGGAGACGCACTGCTGGACGTCCTCCTACTAGGTGGACAGATGACCTTGTTAAGACGACCGGAACCAGATGGATGACCAAGGCCAAAAACCGATCATTATGGCGTACTTTGGGGGAGGCCTATGTCCAGCAGTGGACGTCTTCCGGCTGAATGGATGGATGGATGGATGGAAGTAGCGCAATCCATATAGGGGGATTTAGTTTCTTTAATGACTAAAACAAAAATCAAAAATTTTATCATAGTATTTGACTTTAGATCTAAAAATTTAATTAAGAAATGTACTATGTCATACGAAATAATACTTTTGTAACCCAATTCTGAGAAAAAATCAGCAAATAAGATTATTGTGCTTTATTTCCTACGATTCTTTTGAGTTCCTCCTCAATTACTTTACTTATGAATGAACGGGAAAGCTAATAAAATCTAATTCAATCATTTACTGCGTAAATCCATTCGACTCCCTTTTGTAACTGGAGGAGTAATCAAATTACTTTTATGTAAGTCAATATAAAAAGCCTAAAACGGTCTACCTATATAAGTTTTTTCTAAATCTAAAAAGGTAACCATTCCTTTTCTCTATCATCGTTAATATATTTTCTACCTCTAGACTAATATTATAAAGAGGAAAGATTTGATTTTTTGTTCGTCTGTTTATCTGTTTGTTACAATTGAATAAGCTCCGAAACTACATCATCCCTGATGAACATAGACTATTTAACATTATGCTCGGAAGAATAGCCGCGCTAAAATTCTTCATAACATCTTGTCGTGACATTGTCTTGCAGTACAACTGGAAAAGGAAATTGCACGTCTCGAAGCAAAATAGGCAATGTCCGGTTTTTATTACTACCCTACGCAGATTCGCACCGAGGATTTGATTTTGTCATACGTTTGACATAGGAAGTAGAACAAAATCTATAAATTCATTTCGATATTCACCTCTTGTCGTAATAGAAAAAATTGGTCAAAGATGTGTATGCCATTTGTAGTCAAAGATACCAACGAAGCAGTCAAGGCATGAATTGCTGTTAGAGCAAATTATTTTATGCACTTTAAGAACTTCAAATGAGACGGTTCATCATTAGCGACTTTGATATGAAATTGAACGTTAAGGTAATCGTCGTAATTTTTGAATAAACAAAACTGAAAAAGAAGGCAAATACATGTTTAAAAACCAATCTGATTTTTTAAAATTCAGTCAAAAAACTCCCTTGTTTTTCTATGATACTTTGTTTGTCAAATTCCAATTATTTTCCTGACCTACATAACGTCGAAAACACATCGACACGCATCGGCTAGTATCAATTATCATATCAAAGATTTATAGTGTTTGTTTTAGCTCAGTGCACAATAGACTGGGCTAATTCAGAATTGTGGATATAATGGTTTGTAGCGCGCTAATTGTTTCAATACCGTGCCCTGTGTGGCCATACATTGTAATCATATTTGATGTTTGGGAACGCTATGTATTGCACATAGATTAACTATATTAGAGTGATATTGGAATGGATGTGTTGTTTGAACGTGTTTGTTATATCGGTGTATGTATCTACAGAATGTGCTATTTGACTTCCCGATGTCGCAGTGGATTTGGCAATGGTTTATTGTGCGGATGAATGGTGTATTGTAAGGATGTGAGTTCGGTCACCAGCAAGAAGAAAATTACTATGTGACGAATATTTAGTTTTCTGCTGTCTACGCGCTAATTTATCTATAGTATGTATGTATGTATTTACAAAAAAAGTCTGTTTGAGTATGTCTATCATTTCTCTAGTTTTCATAGTACAAGCTTTACCTAGTTTGGGACTAGATGGCGTAGTGGTGTGTCCACAATGTCCCAGAATATTTATTTATTTATTATGTTTTTCTGCAAAATCAGAACGTGCAATTTCACCATCTGCGTACTTTTAAGACTGACTTAGGTAAAGAGTTAGGATGTTGAAAGAAGCTAAATCATATGTATTTAATATTCAATATGTACATCAAACAAACACGCAACAGTTAAGTACTAAGAAAAATGTTCTGAAACTGAAACAGTTTAAAGAAAAAAATTAGTGTCTTTAAATTTATTGTCTTATTAAAATCCTAACACCATGTATACAAACCATACACATAGTATATGCATTTCTTTGGCTCACTACATGTTCGCATCTAGACGTTTCTAGATAGCAATTCAAATTCAAGCGGTTGTTAGCAAACTTGAATGGATGCCTGAGCGTGCGGGAGATTAGGGCTCTTCGCTAAATGAGTATGAGCTTAGAAACTGGATAAAGTCGAAATTGGAGCGCGAATGTCTTAAAACGCTTTGAATTTTATTGCCTACTTACAACGTTACTGCTAAGCTCGTATTGCGAATTCAGATAATTAAAAGTGTGAGTAAATGTTTCACTTTAATTTTATAGAAAGCACTTAACATTTTCAGCGTATTCATATATTTGCTCCCGTTGCAGTGCTAAGAAAATTATATGGATAATATACAAATATTACGCAAACGTATACATATTATCAACGTCCTAACACCAGTTTGTACGTATGCAAACCATACACATACCATAACCATTTCTTCAGCACACTACGTCACTATATTCGCTTCCAGACGTTTCTAGATAGCAATTCAAATTGAAGCGGTTGTTAGCAAACTTGAATGGATGCCTGAGCGTGCGGGAGATTAGGGCTCTTCGCTAAATGAGTATGAGCTTAGAAACTGGATAAAGTGGAAATTGGAGCGCGAACGTCTTAAAACGCTTGAATTTTATTGCCTACTTACAACGTTACCAGTGCGAATTCAGATAATTAAAAGTGGAAATAAATGTGTCACTTTAATGTTATAGAAAACAGTTAAACTTTATCAGTACGTATTTGATCCAGATGCAAATTGCGTATTCTATTCAAACAACCAAAATCAAATCAAAATGGTATTACGCGCATATGGATCCAATATATTTTTATGTTGTTGTTCTATCCCAGCTCAAAGTATAAAATATACATTAAACTATGATTAGTTGCGCGGAATCACTGCTAGTGGATACAAAGTAAATATTAAACGTCAAGGCCTATTTTGGTGATAATATATTTTGCCCGTTGAAACGATT